>CM067505.1:9946566-10006566 GCA_034509495.1 Acestrorhynchus altus | reverse complement strand
CCTCTCCTGTGTCAATGCAGTGGAATCATTCTAAGAAAGCTCTCTGGCACCTCTCAGCAGTGTACTGAACTTCAGCACATTTCGATGTTAGTATAATAATGAATTCTTAAAGCTAATAAAACTTCTCTTTAATTTTGTCAAATCATTTCTACAAAAATACACATTTTGGATACTATCCAGTAGCCGCAACGGACCTACACATCTTGGGGGCTTTATTTGTAATTTAAATGATGGTGAAACATTTTCTTACCCCATGTTACAGCATATACATCTCCACAATTATTTGATATACATCTCTACAATACAGGTTTGAGTTTTGGCTAAAATCAACCTTTTTGCATTTTAGGCTAAACATTTTATCTCCAAACTATTATAACATCCTATTTTCTTATTCCCACCAGCACTGTAAACAACTCTGTTTCTGTACAATGAAACACATCACTACCAAACCAGTCTGAATGATTCTGTTTGCATATTATTCATTTAAATATGGAAATTTTGAAAACTCTGTGGTGTTCCACTTGAACTTTTCAATTGGTCCACTCGCTTGAAATGCAACATGACATCATTCATTAAACATCCATTGTATGTGGTATGATTAGGTGATGGGACATGTAGACAAACACATACAAACGCAAGTTGAAACCTTTCCCTTTCCTGTATATTGTTTGTGACTGCGTAGTAAAAAAGTACGCAAGCAGCAGACAGCAGTAGCTAATCTGCAGAGAACAGTGTGTCACAACGGGCGGGGGTATGATAACCCTTCGGACTTCCTCTTGTTTATTGCAGTAAAGCAAAAAAATAGTAATAATAACCACAAAGCATGAAGTCTGACTCAAAGTATCAGGCAACATCTGTTTGTTATGGTTGCTGTGGTAACAAATGCATCCTGCCCTTTTTGGCTTCAGCTCAGAAATTAGATAAAAGGAATTCTGTGAAGCCTTTATATTCTTTCCAGAGTGAATCCAATTTAAACATGGATATCTCTCATCATAAGGTGGCACAAATATGATCAATGAGCAAAACTGTCATAAACCTACAGTCATGTAAAAAAATGAAGACCATGCAAAACGTTTTTGAACATATTTGAACGCATTGAGTTTGGGTTTCATTTGAACAATGAATGGCTTCACCATGGCCTGATCCAAAAAGCTGTCTGAGGAAGGTTGTAGATGCAGATGAGTCCCTCCACTGTCCACTATTAGTGGAAAACATTTAAAATAACTCCCAACAACAATGGCCAAGCAAGGCCAGGGTGTCCTTAAAAGGTTCGCAAATCATAACCTTCAAGGTTATGGTGAGAAACAAGCAACTCAGCAGTACAGAGGATCTGAAGGCCAGGATCAAAGCAACACTGCTCTGGAATATTAATGCGTGGTCAAGGAACCCAACCAAGTATTTAGAGTATAAACAAACATTGGACACTTCTGTGCTATACATCATTTTCAGCTTGATATTATTAAATATTCTATTTATTTCTATTTGTTATGGTTTAATGAGCTATAAACCATAACAAAACAAAAAGTCAACCATGTTTCATTTTATATATATATATGACAGTTTACCTTTTCGCATGAAATTATGGAAAAGTAACTTTTACAGAACATTCAAGTATTTACAGTGTTTTGCTCTTTTTGCTGACATTGAAAAGATCTTTATCCACAAAGAACCAGAAAGAGAATGTAGGATCAGACAAGGTATTATGTACTTCAGGTAATGAACATGCAATGCTCTATGTATTCTGGAAATTTGCTTCTCAGTAAGAAAAATCACATTAAATGAAACAATCCCTTCAAAAAGTCACACAGAAACAGATTTATTTGAAAATCATGGTAGAACAGAATTAATGAATAGGCCATGATACAAGTCTCCCAACTCCTTACCCCTTTAATCTCCTTAGATTTTGTTGAATTTCAAATAATTGACAGACAGAACATAACACACTGCTTTTCGTTGAACTAAACAAACTGTTTGAACATGTACGTTTTAGTGCAATAAATAAATCCATTTCTATTGCAGGTTACTTCCCAGCAGTCCAAACTTCCAGTTGAAATGTCCAGGTTTTTTTTGCAGTGCATGAACTCATGAGTGGTTCACATGTTTACTGATGCTTTTAGAGCTCAGAGACAGAAGTTTCAGTTCCATACCACCCATTTATTCCCAGTGTAAACAGATGGAACAAAAAGTTTTTAGCTGAAAAAAAAAAAAAGAAACATGGAAGGATTTCTGACTCATTGGGAGTGCCTAGATAATTCCCAATTCAACAAATGCCATCTTGAGTCATTCAGACAGGTACCTTTTTTGTTAGGTCACAAAAATCTGTTATTTCTTTTCATAACTTGGATTTACTTGTCTAGGGATATTTATTTTTAATATGTTATATTTTAATTTTAAATTATCATTTTAATTAAGTTTTAATTAAGTTTAAATGATAATTAAGAGTTAAAATTTCAAACAATCAACAGTACACTTTTAGGGCCAAGTTTATCTTTAGGACAAATTTGTTGTTGTTGTTTTTGTTGTTGTTGTTCTTCTTCTTCTTCTTCTTCTTCTTCTTCTTCTTCTTCTTCTTCTTCTTCTTCTTCTTCTTCTTCTTCTTAATCGAATGTTTTCATGAAAATCTTTTAATTGTATAAAAATAAACAAGTAAATAAATTTGTATATGAATAAAAGTGCTGAAAGTACATCACATCATCTAACACTGCAAGGTATATTGTTCTACATTGTAAGCACATCAGTCAGAACAGATTCTGTAGCATTTCAATTCATAATACATTTGTGTTTCAAAGTAGATATGGAAATGTTCTACTGTTCATCAAATCTATATGTAGTTAATTATGCATTTGCATGATTACATTTAAATTGACAATAGCTCCTGTTTACTGTTACAAAATGTGAAGTTTATAGCTGATGTAAACCAAGAAACATCTTCTAAAAAATAGAAAGTTTCATTTCATTCTTTCAACTTTTTCATTTCCAGTCTATTCACAGTCCTGTGCTTGAGCTTTGTGAGTTCAGTAGTTTGTAATTGGTTGTGCATATCTGTTAACTGTTACCTTCCTGTCAATACTGCCTTGTTTGAATATTATCTAAAATAAAATCACCAGACTCTACACTGCCTCACTTGGTAACTGCAGACTGCAGAGATATTAAGTCACTGCATGCAAGTCTGAGTCAAGGCTCATTGCTCTGGGGTGCAGGTTCAAGTTACCTCTCAAGCCTTTTGAAGGTGAGTCAAATTCAAGTCAACACTGTCTTTAACATGAGTCTGAGGAACTTATCAAATACTTATTCTCAAAAGAAAAAAAAAAATGAAGTCCAGAAGGAATCAACTGACCGGAGTAAAACATGAAGAGGAAGGTTTGAAATTGTGAGACATGGATGGATTCGAGTTTTTTGCTCAGATAAGGATGGGCCTTATTGCCTGTTTGTGTCCTGTTGTGCATGCTTTCTATTCGGAGTCATGCTGTTGTGTTGATAGCATCCTTCGCAACCATGGGATGCCTTGTGGAAGCATTCAAAAGCAATTCAAACAGCTGGAAGATTTCGAGAGGGGTTCCATCAGGCAGTACTTTACATTACTTTACTAATTGTATTCTGACCTTGACAGTGTAATCTCTTGAAAAGACCAACATGAGTGAATGACTATAAAATTGTGGACAATGTGGCAACATTCCCTTCCATTCTATAAAAATAAAATCATCTGCCATGTTGGAAAATTTGCAACTAGAGTTTGTGCAGTAGAGACCAATAGTGGACAGAAGAAGATAACATAACATCTGGGACTGTTCCAAAACTGTCCATCATATCATTTTAAGTGTAACCCTGACTTTTTGCTACTTATAAAACGTGTGTAATTTCTGGGGCTAACAAAAAATTGTCAATAATATCACCAACGGGGAAACTCAACTGTTGGAGTTCCATTAAAATGTATGGGAATGAGAGGAGCTAATCATGATCAAATTCTATCCAGCCAGCAGAGGCTTAACCAAGTTTTTTTTTTTTTTAACCTGTGCACCATTGAAGCTATTTACTGGGCTAAACGAAGAATTGTGTTTTGAAGAGCATGTTGGTAAAGTCTTTATTTTCCTTTCCTGAATTCTGAGGTGTATTCCCATTTGTGTTTGGCTTCCTTGTGTCCTGGTATTTACTTTTTTTTTTGTATTTATGATAATGGATTTGCTTCTGTTGTAAATGCCTGCTGTGACATTCAGTATAACAAAGCCCCTCTACGGTTTCTTCCTGCCTCAAACTCTGTCTCTCTGTCTTTGCACTAATGATTATACCATTAAGCTAAAAATTCCTTTTAATCCACATGACAGTAGAGGAAAGCATGTCTATCATAGACAATACATTAATAATGTCTGGTAAATACATAACTGTTCTAAAGAACAAATGTTTAATTTAATGTATTATGAGTGAATCTACTGGAATACCTCTAAAAGTCTATAACTCTATTATAGTCTATAACTATAATAAAAAACATATTTTAAAATATGTACAATCTAAGTGCTTACATGTATAAAGACAGGAAAGGGACATTTATGCAATAACCCAACTGTGGCATGTGGGGATGGGCTGGAGACATGTTGGCTAATGCTGAGATGGGGGTTGTAGTAGGTAATGCGGGTATGCAGTCAGGATGGTGCTGAATCATGTGGGGTTGGGGTGGGATGGAATTTCATCCACGTGCAGCACTTTACTTTGGGTAAAATCTGTTATTAAACCAATAATTTCATCTTCATTTAAAAAACAGATAAATATATTTTTTGGGCTCCAGATGGTCGAGATGACGTGTTAACAGCTCATACTGTTCATTTTGAAGATGACAAATGTCACCCAATGTAATCCAATATCATTTCCAACCATATAATTTATTTCCACACTAACATGGCCAGGCTAAAGTGTAATGCAGTTTTATCAGTATATATATAACATATACATATGTTTAATTATTAACAAAGGTTATTTTTTGTACTAACTGTACTACAGTTGTCGTGTAAATAAAATATACTTGAAATGTACTTCTGATATTAACGCTCTCATTTCTTTTCACTGCATTTCTTTTCACTAATCAAATTCATATTTTAAACATTCCATTAATAGTAAGCTGGGAAGCTTATCTGGCTCAAACAACACAGAAGTTTACGTTGATGTATCAGACACTTAAACAACTGGTACAACTTGTTCTTCAGTCTGTTACAGTTAATGCCATCTATGGGGTAAGTTGTACCATCTGCACTCCCTCTGCTTTTGGCTGAATTGCTAGTTGGTGCCAGTTTCATTTATGACAAATATTAATAAATAGATCAATTAATATGAATCTTTTTCAAACACAAATTATTAGGAAACCAACATTATTAAGACAAAAATAAATGTGTTCTGCCCCATTTAACCCTGAAATGAAACACAATGAAAATGGTTCACACTATGTCACAAGTCTATATTTACTAAATAGAATAATTTAGATTAGTTTAGGTGTCTAGAGCACACGTTGCTTATCACCATTCACTGGCAGAACCCTGCACTAGTGTATTAGATATGGGTTATAGCTGTAGTGCAACATTGACATCTAGGGACCAATAAAGTAAAGAACATCAACTCTCACAGAATAATTCTTTATATCTTGCTGTTTGTGTAACATTAACAGTGACAATAAATATTCATTCATCTTTAATCATCTTTAATAGCATGAACATGAAGCAGCAAAGCATGTGTACAAACACCTGTGGCATATAAGTAAGGCAGATAAGAGCTTCTGAACACATTACTGCACAACAGTTGCCAAAATCTGTTCCATTATTCAGTAGTTTCTCACATTAGGTGAAGTCATCTCAAATGATAACTAGTTGCAGTCTTGCAAATAGTGACCCAGCGAGATGTTCAGTCTTTGCACAATCATAATCAGTGACAAAGTGTATACATGTTTCACACTACCATTGTCTGGAAAAGGTGGGTTAATTAAATAAATTCTATGAAGTTTCACATTCTTAATATACATACTAGTGCTTTACAAACATCCCTGTTTAATTTGAAATGTTACACTACTACACTGAAGATTTTATTACATTTATAGTGAAATATTATATCACTTTTTGCTTATTATATTATATAATTTTTGTTTTAATTTTTGGCAAACGTGGCTTATAGCTCATGAAAGTATGAGATTAAGTATGAGAAATTACTTACTTGTGTTGTGGATAATGGGGGTATGTGTGTGTGTGTGTGTGTGTGTGTGTGTGTGTGTGTGTGTGTGTGTGTGTGTGTGTGTGTGTGTGTGTGTGTGTGTGTTGAGCAGTATGCTTTGGGGGTCATTGTCCTGTTGAAAGGTGAACCTCTGTCCCAGGTTCAAATCACTTACAGACCGAAGTTTTGCTCAAGAATATCCAAGTATTTAGCACCATCCAACTTCCCCTGTTCTTGGGGTGATGAATTGTGTTGGTTTTGCACCAGATATAATGTTTTCCATGTTCAATTTTGGTCCCATCTGACCAGAACACGTTCCTCTATACATTTGGGGAATCTCCCATTTGTAAGTAAAGGCTTTTTTCTTCCCAGCTGTATGGAGTGTATGATTTATGGCAGTTATATGGAGAGATACTCCAGTCTGCTGTAGAAAAACATCCCCACAGCAAGATATGGCCCCCACTATGCTTGACTGCAGGAATGGTGGTTCCATACTTCTTCCATTTACAGACGATGGAGGCCACTGTGCTCATTGGGACCTTCAAAAGAGCAGAAAGCTTTCTGGACCCTTCCCCAGATATGTGCTTTAGTATAATTCTGTCTCTGAGGTCTACAGACAATTCCTTAGACTTCGTGCACTGGTTTGTTTGCATTGAACCAATTGTAATTTTAGAAATGGATAGGACAAATTTCCAGTTATATCTGGAAGCACACCCTTTGGAAACAATAATCGAAATCAAACACATGAAATGAATGAGTTTCTTAAACCTAGTGGAATTTTTGACTTCTTATGCCAACTGCTCCAGGGCTCTCATATTGGCTGCCTTTTCACAACTTTCTGAAAGTTTAGTCCTGGACTCATTATTGGGCACTTTATAATCCTCCATTGTCTTCAACTAATTCTGGGTAAGTTTTTAAGTATGTGTTGGGTCATTGTCCTGCATGACCTCTGATGGAGACCCAGCTTTGTTAACTATTCAACTTCTAGGATAAGTCCTTTATTTTTTTCTGAAAGAACTGCAGGGGTGACAATATTATTTCCATGGTTGCACATAAATTAAGGCACGGCATAAAATATAGGAGTCAGAGAGAGACTGTTCTTTGGGTGTGTGCTGTAGGTGGTCAGGGTGCGCTTATGGGCAGCAGAATTGGATGAACAAAAGTGTAATCATCGGAAAAACACCTCTTACTTTATCTTCTTCTGTATCTTAGTGTTTTTAACTCTGACTCAGAGTATCAGGACAAAACCTGCTTGCCATAGTTGCCATTAATAACACTTTAGCTGTTGTAACTAAGGGATCTATTTCTCCGTTCCTGCCCTTTTCTGTTTCTGTTGCTCAAAGAAGTGTTTATCAAATGAGAGCACACTCATTTGTGGAAACGCTGAGCAATTTTCCATTTAGTAACACATCAGATCCTGATTTGATAAGCACTGAAAAATAAGTCTTACCTTTACCCTGATTCTCCTTACCTGTAAAACAGTGAGTTTAACACATTTACTTTCAAGCACACTCAATCTACAAGCAATGCTTTTAAACAGTGTTTTTCAGAAGCTTCAGATTTCTAAACTATCCACTCTCTTCCTGTCCTTCAGTTTCTAAGAACTGTTTTAATCTGCTGTGAGTGCCATTTTAGAAATATCCATCCATAATGGCATCAATTCTTGGAATTCACTCCCATTCACTTTAACTTTACAATCAAATACAAGAGGAACAGAGTTTCTGATCTCATCTCAATCACTACTCTTCACATCATTATTATTCAATGTTTCAGGTAGTCTAGGAATACTGCATGCCATTTCAGATTTGTGAATGCTCCTGAGTCACATTTACTACCCTCTGAATCCCTAAATTGCAATCTTGCATTATAGGAATATGAATGTCATGTTCCTCAGAAGACGATGAGCATAAAGCAAAACCTGATTGTCTAGCAACACATTGTAGGCAGTTTGGATCCAATTTACCATCAACCTAACCAAAGGACCCATTTCTGCATGAACAAAAAAAAAACCACAACGTTAAAACACACAGTTCCTGTTCATCTTTCAGCCACAACTATGACAAGAATTTTCTGTAGACTGGGATTTGTGCCACTGCTGGTAGACCTGTATGACCATACACTGTGATACATCTACAGATTTAGTTCCTTTACTTCCTTCATGCTACGGCCTTTGGCATCTCCAAATGCAATCCCTCCTTTTAGCAATTATTAACATCTGTTTTACATCCTGTTTCTCTGCATGAATGTGACATTGACTGCACTGCAACGCATTTTCTTTATCTATGAATCCTGAAAGGTGACATTTTTTGTTGTTGTTGTTTTTTCTTCTTTTTTTGTACGGGGAGCTTTTTTAATTTGTTATTTAGTGTATGTACAAAATGCATGCCATTCCTTACCGTATCAATATCTGTAACATCAATGCTAAATCTTGTGCCTCCAGGGGATTACATGAAGGGTGGAGATCTGAATAGACAGCTGTCTATACATGAAGAAAACAAGTTGTGTTTGCTTTTGTTGGAGTTGCCCCAATAAGGTGACTTTCATGCTAGGCCTACCCTGAATGGAATGTAACCAGGGATGCTTTTTAGATTTCAATGAGGTCTAGGATCCCGTTTTTACTTGAAAACAACATATCCAAACAGGTGGGGCCAAGAAAATTCTCACTGGAAAAATGTACAGTGTATTTTCTGACTCACAGGGAGTTCCCAAATCATTACAACTTCAAAAACAGGTACTTTGAGAAACTATATACAAGCATTATTTGATTTCGGAATCAACTTTACCTGCAGTAGATGCTATAGACTTAATTCAACAATAACTCTTAGATCCTGAGATCCACACTTTGTGGGCATATATTCTAGTCTTTATATCTCAGGATCAGAGTAACCTATGGAAAAAAAATCTTCTATAAATACTTTTTGTTTTTTCTGTGACTAAAAGTACATCAAACTATGAGAATATCCAACAAAACTGACCTGGGGTTCGAAAGGTTAAACAAGCAATACATTATATAGCCTTGCTCAACATTAAAGAAACAGTTAGTGCTATAGACTCAATTTAATATTAAACCTACTGTAAATCCTTTAGATGTAATTCAACATTAAACATTACAGTAAATACAGTCGATCTAAGGATAACCATGAATTATTTTATTAGTGTACACTCAAACTATTGCCCTATGAGTCTAGGCCTCACAATCCAGTTCTATTCCATTTATTTCAATAGATGGAATTGGTCCAGGACCTGTGGTTGTTTCATAAAGTAAAGAATCATCATCATGTTCAGCCCAACTGCCTCAAAACCAAATATAGACCTGTCTGATACACTGCTTAGCAGCTTGTGTTGTTAATTTCGATGACTAATGGAACCTCATGTGTAATGGAACACAGCAAGACAGTGAACACACAGTTTTGTCACAAACTGTCATCTTGCAAACACCACAAACTTGCACAATGAATTAACGATTCCATGCAGAAATGTGTGGCATTCCTGTCCAGCCTGGTGCATTTACTGGGAAAAAAGAGCAGCTACTGTTTGGGTGTGATGACAGTGCTCCTGTGTTTTCAGTGTTTGTACTTTCAAATGTGTACTTTGCATAGAAGGAGGAGTGGAAAGGTGGAGGTCATGCAAAAGGATTACAAAAAAGAACATGCTTGCACTTGCTGAGTATCAAGGGATTAAATAGTACATAAATAGTCTTTTCTGGCATATGGACGATGGAAAACCTTACAGTTACATATTAAATTGGAATATTCAGCCTAGATGTATTGTGTACAGACACAGAGCATTTTGACTCACTTAAAAAATATTGAGCAAGTGTAAAAATATTATTTTACCTGCACTTTTATACTTCCCTCCTACAAAAGACAGTATGTTTCAGTGTCAGCACAGTGCAACCATTACAACTTACCAACAGATGAGTTTAATTTCATGGCATAGATACAACAGCTGTTAAAAACTCATAATGCAATTCAATTCAATTAAATATGTTGTTTCAACAAGATATAAATTCTAACTTGAATATTGGAGTGTTGGTGGTTTAGTGGTTACAGTGCTAGGTTATTAATCAAAGGGTTGTGGGTTTGAGAAAATGGGTCCAATATGTTTGGCCCTTAAACAAGGCCCTTGCTCTCTGCCATTACCTGTGCTCTGACTCTGGCATCGGTATAAAAGAAGAATTTCATTACAGATGAAAAAAATGCACATTGTTAAATGTAAATAAAGATTCACCCATACGCCATAACATGTATAGTGTGGCAAAATGTATACACTGATTGCGCAAGTTTGAGAGGTCTGTAATTTTCATCATAGGTACACTTCAACATTTCTCTTCTTTATTTGTAAATTATGGTGGAAAATAAATATTTGGTCACCCACAAACAAGAAAGATTTCTGTCTCACAGACCTGTAACTTCTTCTTTAAGAAGCTCTTCTGTCTTGTTACCTGTATTAATGACACATGTTTAACCTCGTTATCTGTATAAGACACCTGTACACAGCCTCAAAGAGTCAGACTCCAAACTCTACCATGGCCAAGACCAAAGAGCTGTCGAAGGACACCAGGAAGACAATTTTAGACCTGCACCAGGCTAGGAAGAGTGCATCTACAATAGGCAAGCAGGATGGTGTGAATAAATCAACTGTGGGAGCAAGTGTAAGAAAATGGAAGACATACAAGGCCATTGATAATCACCCACGATCCGGGGTGAAAATGGTCATGAGAATGGTGAGAACTACACAGAGGAACATGATAAATGACCTGCAGAAAGCTGGGACCAAAGTAACAAAGGCTACCATCAGTAACACACTACGCCAAGAGGAACTCAAATCCTGCAGTGCCAGGTGTGTCCCCCTGCTTAAGCCAGTATATGTCCGGGCCCATCTGAAGTTTGCCAGAGAGCATACGGATGATCCAGAAGAGGACTCGGAGAATATCATGTGGTCAGATGAGACCAAAATAGAACTTTTTGGTAAAAACTCAACTCATCATGTTTGGAGGAAGAAGAATGCTGAGTTGCGTCCAAAGAACACATACCTCCTGTGAAGCATGGGGATGGAAATATCATGTTTTTCTGCAAAGGGGACAGGACATTTGATCCGTGTTAAGGAAAGAATGAACAAGGCCATGCATCATGAGATTTTAAGCCAAAACCTCTTTCCATCAGTGAGAACATTGAAGATGGAATGTGTCTGGGTCTTCCAGCATGACAATGATCCCAAACACACTGCTCAGGCAACGAAGGAGGGGCTCCATAAAAAGCATTTAAAGGTCCTGGGGTGGCCTAGCCAGTCTCCAAACCTCAACCCCATGGAAAGTTTTTTGAGGGAGTTGAAAGTCCGTGTTGCCCAGTGACAGCCCCAAAAAAAATCACTGCTCTAGAGGAGATCTGAAAGTTTTGACCTCTGTCATTGCCAACAAAGGTTATGTTACAAAGTATTGAGTTGAACTTTTGTTATTGAATAGATACTTATTTTTCACCATAATTTACAAATAAATTCTTTCCTGGATATTTTTTTTTCTCATTTTGTCATAGTTTCTCATAGTTGAAGTGTACCTACATAGGAGAACTTGCACAATCAGTGACTGACTAAATACTTTTTTGCCCCACTGTAGTATATAGTACCACAGGTGCAGTGAAGAACACGGCTTATAAATAAAAAGGTGATGTGATATACAAAAAGGTGGGAAAGGTTAAGGATCTTAATTTCCCTGAGGGAACCCTCCCAAGGAATCAATTAAATTCTATCGAATCCAATGTAATGTAATGTAATCTAACCTAAAGTTGAATTTGACTTGTTATATTTGTTTAGCTTTAACAGTTAAACTAAAGTTAAACTTACACTACTGTGTGGAGGCTGTATTTTACTCTTCCTAGAGCTGGCCGCCCAGCTAAAGGGAATGTAGCTGGAGGACCTTTGTTACAGAGGTGACCAAGAACCCAGTGGTCACTCTGACAGAGCTTCAATGTTGGTCTGTGGAGAGAGGAGAACCTTAGAGAATGACAACTATTTCTATAGCACTACATCACAACAGCCTGTCTGGAGTTTTCCAAAAAGGCACCTAAAGGACTTTCAGATCATGAGAAATAAAAAGATAGATTTATTTGGACTAAATGCCAAGTATCATGTCTGGAGGAAACCAGGCACTGCTCATCACCTAGCCAATACCATTCCTACTGTGATGCATGGCAGTGGCAGCATGATGCGGTGGGGATGTTTTTCTGCAGCAGGAACTGAGAGACTAGTCAGGATCGAGGGAAAGATGGCTGCAGCAATGTACAGAGACATCCTTGATCTTAACCTGATCTGCAGTGGTCTGGACCTCAGACAGGGACAAATATTTGTCATTCAACAGGACAGTGACCCTAAGCACACAGCCAAGATAACAAAGGAGTAGCTTCAGGACAACTCTGAGAATGTCCTTGAGTGGCCCAACCAGAGCCCAGACTTGAACCCGATTGAACATAAGACTTGAGGCCATAATTGCTGTCAAAGGCTGTGAATTCTTATGTACATGTTATATTTTTGTATGTTTATTTTTATAAATTTGCAAAGATTTCAAACATCTCTCACTTTGTCATTGTAGGGTATTGTGTGTAGACTTTAATTGAATTCATTTTGAAATAAGGCTGTAACAAAATCTGCAAAAGCACTGCGAATGCCTTGTGGATGCACTTCAAATGTTGAAGCACTGATATTGTTACAGTGACACATTACATGTATTTCGTAAAAGAGGACATTTTGGTTTTCCATCATTAAAAAGGTTAACAACTGTCAGTATAAATCTAACTTTAAACACTCTATTCTGTCTAACAAAGTTGATGGACATATCTTCTGTACAGTCTACACCATGAAGTCTGCCTATACTTGTCCCAGAGAACTGGCTCAATGCTGTCATCTAGAGGTCAAGAAAGAAAAAAGCAACAACATTGACACAGCAATTTTGTTCATTGTCATATTTCTTTCCTTTTTATTTCAATTCTGCCATAATCAAATATTGAACACTTCAGATATTTTCCAAATATAATTAATCACTTGGCAAAACAAATGCTATTTATTTGAGATGAATTTATTGCTTGTCTCAGATGCTTCGATTTCCGTAATGCCCTTGTTCATAGGCACCCAATTTTTCACAAAAAATCATGGAGCTACATGAGGATAGATTAAATTGAGACGTCTTTTTAAATGATGTACTTATGAGTCCAGTCCTGCCTTTCCCATCACATTTTCCAAATACAGGTAATCAGGGACTGTATAATGTTAAGAACCTGGCTTAAAAATTGGATATGACAAAAATGCAGGAGTTCCCAGGGACTGGTGTTAAAACTTACATGCATTTTTTTTGTTTTCCTTGTCAAATCGGATATCCTAAAACAGTTGTGATTAGGGCTATTGCTATAAAAATATTAATGCAATAAAAGCAAGAGAGTTGTAACTGGACACATCTGTCTCAGAAAAAAGTGTGCAGATCATCTCTAACAGACCACAAGTGACATTTAAAACTGCAGGTATTTGACTCATGGTGCCATTCAGTGGCTCCACAAAGTTCATACAAACCATCTACCAACTGGTGATCCCAAATAATGCAATGATGTATTTCTTCAAATACAATCATAGCTCCACCAATAATAAGACACAGGTGATAAAAATCATCAACTGCATATTTCTTCCCAAACAAATCTTCAAAAAAGAGGAACAGAACGAGAACATAGCTGTTGACTATTACAATAGATTTCTTGTTATTACCTTTGTAGTATTTACAGTGGATGCATATAGTCTTAGTAGCCCATTTCATGTTGCTAAAACTGTTTCGTGTTGGCATTGAATAAGTAACACAAAATATACAGGACAGAACATAAAAGAGGAAAATACATACTGCTTTTCCCATATTTAAACCTGCTATTAAAAAAAACAACAACAACAACAACATAAAAACCAATGTATAAAAATAATAATAATAAATAGGTCAGTTGCAGGTTCTGTGGTTTTAGTTATTTGAGAGCTACTGTGTGTTTACTGAAAATGTATGTATTAAAAATGTTAACTGCTTCATATTCGAGAGTTTGCATACATTAACGATACAAACACATACAGTACAAACTGCAATGGCATACAATATATAAATGGATATAAACCATACCTTTTTTACAGTATATATTATAGATTATGGTAATAGAATACAGATAAAGAACAATATACATACATATATATGATGCATCTACATATTTACATAATTACACTAAAGCAGGGAATAAATTCCCAAGTGCTCAGCTGGGGTACGGATTATGGTTTGTTTATGTTAGGGCAGGGGGTATTCAATTCCAATTAAGGAGAGTCAGTGACCAGCGCAGTTTGATGAATTTCCTAACCTACTAAATGACAAACTCATCTGGCAATCAACATGTGAGTTGTGTTTGAGCAGGAAAAAAGGCCCAATCTGAGCTGGACTCCAGAGCTCCAGGACTGGAACTGAATACCCCTGCGCTAGGGTATTCTGTTCACCTTGGCTGCATTTGCCCCAGGCACTGAGACCAGGCTCTTCTCCCTGATGGATTTCTCTCGAGTACTTGAGATGGAGGAGGCCCTTTCACTCCAAGTGCTCTTGGGCATTGCTACACTGCCTGTAGGCGTCTGCATGTTAATCAAAGTGCTTTTGTGGAAGTGCGTGAGAGGGATGGTGCAACATGTGGACGCTCTGTCCATGCGCTTCCTCTCTTTCCTTTGAGATATACACTTCCATGTAGTTAAGGGAATGCTAGGACCATCCCTCTTTTTCTCTTGGAGTTCTTGGTTTTGCCCACCACGGGTAGGCCCCCGTCGTTGGTCCTCATTCCCAAGACTTCCCTTCACCTCCCTCTGCTTACCCAACACATTTTTGGTCTTCTGCTCCGAGTTAGGTCCTGGCCGTTGGGTGTGGAGACCTGAGCGAGACTGGACCATCTGGATGCCCCCTATAGGGATCATGAGGCTGAGGTTGGAGCTTGAGGCCAGTGGTTGTGAATGCAGGGGCAGGTGGCTCAGGACACGCTGGCCTTCTTTGGCCTGCCCGTGCCTGGTGAGGAGCCCACGGGGTGGAGAGAGCTGATACACTCTCCTCTGAGGACTGCATGTCTTATCCTTGAGAGCAGACAGAAAGAACATTTGTCAATAAAGTCTCCTTGTGGATGGCCACACTGCTGTTGTTATGTGAGCACTGAGAACAACTGCCATCTTTATTTCGGGTAAAAGGTGTTATTTATAACCCAAAGGATTTATGAGGTAACGCCATGGATGTAATCTTAGAGACACAAGTATAGCCCTGGTCTGATCCAAATCTGTAGTGCTGAAACACAACATCAACCCACAGGTGTATATTAAGCCCTGTAAAGTATTTTGAGTGCTATCTTTTGGTTTGGTGTTAATTATATGTAAAGAATGATGAGCCTAGCTTCCTTTTTCTAATAATGGTCTGCCTCAGAAATAACAGGCTGTGTACTTTTGGTATCAGTATATTTGTTTTGGAATGTTTATTTTGGATAGATTTGCCAGTGTGTGTAAATAAAAACTGTCCTATATATGGAGTAAAATAAACGTAGACAAAGAAAGCAACAGGTATCGCTTTTAACTATCAAGACTTGTTGGCCACAGTGTATCCCCTGTATTGAGCAAAGAAAGCTACTTTTAAGACTAGAACCCATTCTTAAAACCTTCATATGCACACAAACACATAAAGGTACATGCTGTCTGTATGTCAAATAACAATGAAATAATTATTTCCATATTTGAAAAACAAAAAAGGAGTCTTTATTTATGCAAATATATAAAGCTGCAAATCCAGCTTTTCTTCCATGGAAAGAGTGTCTAAAGGTGATTTAAGGCAGCAGTTAATATGGACAAAATACCATCTTACAACACTCTTTCTACAAGGGCCAGCCCATATTGAAGTATTCGTTTCTCTATTCTTTGGCTGTAATTTACTTTCTAAATTCTAGAAGAATCATTTGTCCTCAATTAGAACAGTTAGTCATGTAAGACTTTTTTTAAAGGGATAACAAACATTTTGTTGTTTTCAGCCTTTTGTTGATTAATCACTTAATACAAAGCACAACGGATCAATTAGTTGATTATGGAAATGTTTGATAGATGCAGCTCTACTGCATTCAAGTCATTCAGATGTGATGCAGACCAGTACAATACAATCACAAAAGCAAACAACACTTAGATGCTCATCACTCATTTGCAGATTGCACACATCTTTGATATCAGGTCGATGTTGAGATAATGCTGTTGACTTACCAGCTTCGTCTTGGGGCTGAACCTGTTGGGTGATGACTTAAGAGGATCTCTGCGTCTGTAGGGTCTTTGTTGAATGATCACACTTGCCCCAACAATGGAGCTAAGTGGACCACTGGGAGACACAGGCCGGATTGGAGACAGGGCTCGAACTGGGGACAGATGTCTTGCTGACAAAGGAGAAACTGGACGACTAGATGGCGACAGAGAGGACTGGCAGGGTGAAGGAGAGAGGCTAAGCCTGGGAGAGAGGCACTGTTGAGGGGACATGTCCCTTCCTGGAGAGCGGGGAAGAGCTGGGGACAAATGCGTGCCAGGAGAGAAACTGCACAGAGGGGAAGAAGGTGCCCCAGTGGCGGTTTCTACATACTGAGGTGTGTTAGGAGAAACTGCTCGATTGGGTTTGCTCGGCCTCACTGGACTCATGCTGGATGGCTGTCTGGATTCATCTAACTTAGCCAAGGGTGAAGGACTGGACACAGTCTGAGAGCCTGGATCTTCATTAGATAGAGATCTGCTCATAGAGGAGGCAGAAGAGTGAGATGCATCCTCATCGCCATCTTCATTCTCCTCATCTTCTTCTTCATCTGTCTCCTCAGCATCAGAGAACTGGTGCTCCTCAGTGACCTCTGGCAAAACAGAGTGCTCATCACCGCCTGCAGGAAGAAAGAACATAGACCCATGGAGCATCTTCTCTTGTTGGAAGACCTTTCACGTGATAGTGGAACACTGCTATGTGGATTTGATTACACTTAGCTATGAGGGTGAGGCCAGGGACGGATGCTGGAGACGTACTTCTGGCTCTCCACCTCAAAAGTATAAACTAATTCTCCATCACTCTGGAGAATGCAGTTCCAATCCACCACAGTCAAAAGGGGGTGCGTGGCATTGGGTAGAGTGACTATAGACTCATGTGTAACTACTCCAGAGCATCCCATCCTATTTGCAAGACATTATTCGCAGATTATACATGCTTAGCCTGAGTTTGGCTGTGGTGGATCTTAAGAGTGTCCAGATAGTTTCGTATAATCTACATCAGTTCCATCTGACCACACAGCAATATTTTACTTTTGCTTTACTTGCAAAGTTATTGCATAAAAGCAATCAAAAAACTAGAGGCTGTATATTGTCAAAAATTATGTATGTTGTGATCTGATCAAATCAGACTCAGATTGAAATATCTGTTATTTTAAGGTAGAAGTGCTATAAGATGTTGCTTTAAAGGGTCAGACCTACCTCCTTCTTCAGTCTCTGGCTCACACAGCACAGGACCTGGTGTGGTCCCCTCAGGACAACGCTTACCATGAGCCTTTGACTTCATGTGTTTGGTGAGATTGCCTATTGAACATACAGCAAAATTAAATGTGGGTTATGGAAATAATGAAGATCCAATTAAACAAATATCAGTACAGCACATTTTACAAAAAACAAGGATGTTTTTTTAAAATGAGCTTCAGGAAAAAAATAGTACAAATAAAAATAGATAAACAAAAAAATAAAGCTCCCTTAGAGATGGAGGAAGAAACCTTGGGGAACACCCAGACTCACAAGGGGACCCATTTGCCTCTGGTCAAACTATTTACAGTTTAATAAAGTCATCATACCACCAGATATCTGATCTTATGCTCAGCTGTACTGATATAATCATAGTAGTGATGGTAGAAAATAATTAAATTAATGATGGTAAACAGTGGTAACAATTTGGTCATTTGGGTGGATAATAGGGGGAGTTTGAAATGTCTACTGCTCTTTATATTTTGTGAAAATGTCAGGACTAAATAGAAATGGTCCAATATCATTTGGAATGAAATCTTCTTACATTTCCATTGTGGATTAGGACAGTTAAGCTGCTTGCCTTTGGTTTTGAAGGCAAAGTTGCAGTGCTGGCAGACGTAGGGCCGAGCATCCGTGTGCAGCCTGATGTGCTTCCGCAGCATGCTGGGCTTCTTACAGCGGATCCCGCACTCCTCGCACACATAGCGCCCTCTCCCACGTCCCCGCACATATACATACTCCTCATTTGACCTGTAGCTGTACACATACATATTCAGAATACAGTAATCACAACACTGTAAGGATGACTTAAACGTGAGTAAAATGGTGGATGTGGGGTACAACCTAAAAAAATTTGGGATTTTTATATTTTAAAATATCTTTGAGCAAGACAAATGTCTTTTTTTAAGCCAGTAACATGTACATCTCTTATACACATTAAAATAAAAATTAAAAATTAAAAAATATACAAAATTTAAATTTTGTATATTTTAAATTCTAAAATTTGTTCATTTCAATTAATAGCGGTCTGAGTTTAAATGAGACAGTAAATGTAGATGAACGTAAGGGCAGGACTAACAGTTAATAGAAAAGTTAGCAGTAGTTTAATAATGTTTTTGTTGTATAATTTCTTTTTGATATGATTTCCAAAATAAATACAAAAAAAATATATATTAAAAAAAAAAATTAAAATAGGCATACAGTTCATAATGGTGCTCTGTGATAATCTATGCCATGCAGCTTGAATATTCTCACTCATTTCCTGTAGATTTTGCGGTAGGGGTGGAGTGTTGACAGTGCATCCAATAGCACTCGCTACATTTTCAGTCGGGGATAGCTCTGGTGATGCGCCTGGTCATGGCATAGTATCTGTATTTTCAAGATGGCAGCAGTATGCAGACAGGTCTTGTTGGTAAAGTGCACTGGAGGGCCCCTCACACACAATGTCATTGTTCATCTCCTCCCACAAGCGGGACTCGTCAATGACCTGCTGCCATTTTGAATGTTGTCAGGCCTGACAACCAATTTACCCTCGGTTGACTCATTCTGGGTGCAACTATTTTTTGAGGATGAGTATATTTAGGGCTGGCGCCCTGTCTACGGTTGTTTCTCGCCCTTGTGCTCAGAGTTGCCAGCTGGGCACCGGCTCGTCCGTGACCCTATTCAGGAATAAGCGGTTCCGAAAATGGATGGATGAGTATATTTAGGCCAATTATAGTCTGTATGTTAACTATATAAACTGTAACATAACAAGTGATAATTGGATCATAGTCAATTACAATATTGTTTTTTCATTACTTACTTTATTTTTTTTCTGACTCATTCCTTTTCCCCATATTCCTTTCTGTCATTTCCAGACATTGAATGAAAAAAGCATTCCTATCCCCTGTCTCAATTTTGCCAATTCTAGTTTAGCCATTTTTTTGGAATGTAAAAATAACTGCCAATGTACCCACACAGAAAGTAATGGATAACACAGGAAAGCGTATATGTACAGTACACACTATAGGTCTCACACTTTTGAAGCAGGGACCTAACTTGAGATCTAGAGCACCTGCACAGTCTGCTTTTAAAAAGTGCTTTTAAAAACCACCCGGTATGTTTGGCCAAAGCCCTCCTTCTAGACGCATACACATACACACACACACACAGGCTGGGTGTCCACCCTGGGTGTGTTCAGAGAGTCCCAAACGGGGCCTCCACTTTACCTCAAACAGAGAGCCATTTATAATGTCAAGAACCTGGGCCCCCCTCATTCCGACCCCTTCACCACCCCCACCTCCCAGCTCAAACCTGGGGTGCCGGCACTGTTGCCCGATGCCCACGGCCTGCATTTCTGTGCCAACACAAACAGCTGAGAGGGAGGGAAACCCTGGCCCAAGCCAGCTGCTTGGTAAAAACATCTCCAATCACTGGACGAGAAATGGAGACTCACATGTTTTTATTAATAACAACTCAACATTTTTAGCTTAATGTTGTTCAGCTATTTATTTTGTGGTATAAGCCCTGAGAAGTACATTGGTATTTACCACACAGTAAAGCAGAAAAGACCAGGCAAACTCTTCAGTGTACAAATAAACTACAGTATAGTCAGTCACAGCAATTCAGATCCAATTACTCAAAAAATCAGTCCACGTTCCCAAATGAAAAGCCATACTTTGTATGTATTAAGGTTCACAGCATGTTTGGCAGCTTAGTTTCCTTATAATGATTGTGGATTAAAGGGTAGGTCCTGTAACACATTTCTATGCTTGAAATCTCTTCTTTGTGTAATGTGTTTTAGTTTGTTTAAAAACAACTGATGTGAGCAATAAATTCCAAAAATGTAACTATCAGTCATATTGAATAAAAAAAGAAAGACTAGAAGGTCAAATAAATACTTGGGTACAGTGAATGGGATACATTTAAAGTGATATCACAATGAATTTAGCCAATTAAATTGAGACAATTTAACTAATTCCTTTTGAAGACACACTTCAGTGTGTCTCCAGACATTTTTAGTAGAAATCTAGCATCAATACAATGATTTACAAAATATTAATAATAAAGGTCCACTCACACTAACTTCAATAAATCAATTATCTTGCTTTACTGAAAAAACAGGACATACCTTTGACTTCCCAATCAATATAGTCCACATATGGAAATTAAGCTGCAAAACAGCCTGTTTTGAAACCACTGCTCCTCTGATTTCACAAGAAGTTATTTAAATATTTACTGAGGAAATTATTAGAAAGCCCTGCACACCTATAAGTACAGAATGGAAAAAAAATATATCTAATGATTTTAAGCATGGCATGATTGTTGATGCCAGATGGCCTGGTTCTGGTTACTAAATTTTCGGACAGTTTCATTCCAAGTGGTAAAAAAACAAAACACCTATCAAATATCCAGTTCTGAGACAAAAATGCTCAACAAAGCCAAACTGGATAGGACTGACCCAAATGTTACACTAACTAAGGTAACCAGTCTATAGAATTACAGTGATTGTTAAAGCATATAAGAATACACAGCATGTGAAACCTTGAGAAAGAACTATAGAAGACAACAGGTTCCAGCAGTGTCAGCCATGAACAGAAAGATGAGGCTGCAGGGGACAAAGACTGAATAGAAATGGGTATTTGAAAACTATCAAAAATATATCCTGAGGGTTTAGAGCATCTTGTGGGATCCATGTCATGAAGAGTCATCAAGTGATTTGAGAGTAAAAAGAGCCATTCCCTGCATTTGTGTAGTTTTACAAAAAGGCTTTTTATGCTCAACAATAAAACAGACATGGACAGAGCCTTCTGTCCATACTCTCCATTAATATCAATTTTCTTTTTGTTCATAAGGACTGAAAACACTTATGTCATCATCCAGAGTGTTTTTGAGCTGAAAACAGAAGAATCTTGATAGTTATTTGTACTGATCCGATTGACAAAGATATTTATAATATTATTGTTTATACTATTCATTGTTTTTGTTATTTATGGATATATCTGTATTATCCCATTTCAGGACTTTTATTTTGAACACTGTGAGTAAAAAAGAGCAAACAGTCCAATCCTTCTAATTTTCCTTTATGACACAAAATCTGGGACAGTGATTATGACAATGTCATTAGCCTGGCACCCTCTCACCGATCAGTTGGAGTCTACATACAAGTTGAGCATGTACATGTGGACAGAGCAGTAAACATCCACTGGAAGGCTCCTTTGGCATCTGAATTTAATTCAGTTGGAAACGAGTGAATTCAAGATGTTTTCTGAGCTGGAATTTTTTGCTGACACTTGTTCACACAATGATCAGACCTTGGATATGGTCTGTAGTCTTGTAGTTGGTAATGATATGTTTATCGTGTCTGTAGGTTACTCTGATCCTGTCATATGAAGTTTAAGATACTGGCATATATGGCTCTCTGCATATAACAATATTTATGACACATAAACTAACTGCTGAGTTTGTAGATATAAAAGGACAAATTAAACATAAAAATTGAACGAATATTTCTTAGCCAGTGACCTAACTGATTGCACAAGTTGTGATTAGTGATTTTGTTATGTTTATTTAGGATTTAGGATCTAGGATTTAATTATACTCAAGAAGTACCATTAAAGTGAATGTACTGACCTGTCATTTGTTATTTTCGACTTAAGAAATTAAGAAACTACATACTCTGCTTATTAACCTAAAGCACATGTTGAGCAGATTGTTGCATGGCTGATTGATGAGTCAACCTCAAAGTGCCTGTGATGACTGTGAGATCAAGTCATGAGGGAGAATGCTTTGCATGAGAGCTCGACGTGCGAGAAATCACACAGATGGCTGCCTCCATACACAGACACGACGCCTTGTCTGTAGAACTTGTCAGATTCAAGGGTGCAGTCACGACTATCTTTATCATGGTACATATAACCTTGAGCAATAAAAGGAGACTCAAAAAAAGGGGGGAGGATGGACTGATTGATTCAGGTTGATGCAAGTGAAGATTCTCAAAAATAATACATCAGTTCTGTGAAACCCAAAAAATGAGGACAAAATATAAATGTTTTTTTCATTCATCTAAAAATACAGCTGCTGCCTGCTGCTACACTCTCTCTCCTTCTCAAGCTGAATGACAAAAATCATTGATGCATTTTGGCATAAACAGGGCTCTGCAGGGTTTGCAGGAGAGAGGAAGTGAACGCCAGGCTAGGTAGTTTCCTGGCTCAAGCCATGTAACAGAAGGCCTGTGTCGGCTCTGACAGCCAAGCAATCTCCTGCAGCAGGGGCAAGAGCAACACTGTATAGCACACTGACATACTGGTGACAGAACACCACCACACATGAGCATGGAGCATCATTCTAGCAGGTAGATAGAAGTTCATTGAAAATTTTACTGTGCTGCTAAAAGAATAAGCAGCAAAAAGACATCGACTTATTTTTCATGGCTTTAGCAGTTTGTTTAAAATGATGTTCAATTCTGCATTTACACAAAACCTGCCTGAAAATGAAACAAGATGACCTACCCTCCTTCACAAATCTGTACTCGGGGGATTTCATTGCACTTGGAGGTAGACTGTGCATCCACCTCTTCCTCCTCTTTAGGTGTTTCTTCTTTCTCTGTTAGCTCAGGTGGCTGGACCTCTATGGGGTCTGTGGACTGAGTGGCATGTACCTATACTCGAGAGAGACATGGGCAAGTTCACCAACCCTGTTGCGGGTGCCCAGGGAGACAGAGATGGGGGAATTCACATTCAACATTTTGCAGAAAGCATTAGAACCCAATTATCATCTTAACTCAGAGGAAAGTTGAAAGATTCGAAGAAGGGAAATGCTATCTTTTCTGACACATCTGTAACCCAATGGACAAATTCTTACTGGTGAAAGGATGGTCTTTAAAGAAATGTTATGTAACTATGAAATTGTAGATGTTTTCTTTCAACAAGCCCCTAAACTTAAATATAATGGATGAAAACATTATCATGCATACATGCACATACCATGAATATCACACATCCCAGTGTTTTTACATTTACCTCAGACTCCTTGGATTTCCTGGGATCAGGTCCCTCGGGTGTTGCCATTGTGGAAGGTGGCATGGCTGCCATGGTGTAGGTAAAAGGAGTATGTCTCTGCTTGCAGTACAACAGTGAAAGTACTTCCTTGCTGGTTAGGCCTAGAGGATTTGGATTCCGAGGGCTAATGCACCAAGAAGAATAGACTGAATTCTGGTTGTCACTTTGGGTAGATGGGTTGGGTTTGATGTAGTTTAGATAGCACCAGCTGAATGTTAGGTTCGTGTGAAGAGAAGGAAACGAAGTGTCTTTGTTGGGTACAGGAGCATTTACACTTGGAGAAGACAACAGATGTTCTTTTTTGCTGGCAATCAAACTATTAGTACTACACTGTTCATTATCCTTGTCTCCTTCTTCTTTCACTCGTTTCTGTTGTTGACTACCAAGGCTGAGCTCCACACTGCTTGTAGGCGATAGAACTCGCTTATTCCCTCCTGAACTGCAGGATTTGGATTCCTCATTTGCAGACTGTTGTTCCTTTAATTCAAAATTAGATGCAACGGAATTTAATTGCACATCAGAACAGCTGAGATCCTGAGATCCTGCAACCACTGTCTGTGACAGCATGGTGTAAACAGCATTGCCATGTAAAGGTAAGTCAGAATGAAGGCGAACTGGTACTTGTTGCATTCCAAGAGGATTCAACAACTCTTGGCTTGGAGTAATATCAAAACTGGGATGCTGGTAATGGTGATAATGGGAAAGGTGATCTGAATGAGTATTTGCAGCTGACTCCTTAATGTCATCCTCTGAGGGAATCTCAAGCTTCAGACCTGTGGACACAGAGGAGTAATGAGCTCGTGCAGCACCTGTTGGACACGGTGGACTTTCTACAACTGCATGCTGGTCAGTGGCAGTCACAGGGGTTAACTGCAATATATTATGTGGGACGTTTTGAATTGTCATGGCATTCTCTGAAACTCCAGGGGGCTGGTTTAATTGCCACTGAGTGACATGTTTGTGAGAGAATGAGGGGTGTGTTATATTTCCTAAAGAGACATTTTGGGATGTAGATGGCCCAGGGGAATGAGTGCCAGGGCTGTGTTTAGGGGAAATTACTGCACTTGGAGGGGGTGAGCTTACACTGGGAATGGGTTTTGGGGGTGTTTCATCTTCGTCTGGCTCTTTAACAGCAGAATGCCTCATCAGAAGGCATTTGCGCCTTTCCCTCCAGCCTGCAGGTGTACGATCAGGGGAAAGACAGCTATAATCAAAGGACTTGCTCCTTGCTTCTACAATAGGGTTTGTCTGCTGAGGAATATGAGGCGCTTGCTCAGATGCAGACCGTCGCATCTCTCTGTGTGGGTGATGTGGACCTGTGGGGATTGTCAAAGTGTGAGGAGCTCTTGACCTTCTAGATGACAACATATCAACATCACTTTTAACAGATTCCTCAAGTGAAGTGGAATGACTGGAGGTGTAAGATAAGGAACTATCTTGACTTGGACTATGTGGCAGAGATAGTGATTCAAAGCTTGACTCTCCAGATGACTGAGCTGCCTCTGCAAGACGAAGTCTTTTCTTTTTAGGTGGGAGCTTCTCAATGGGAAGCTGGGCCAATGTTGGGCTTCTTTGGGGCCACTGAAAATCTCCAACTTTTTCAGGCTCTTTAATTTCGGAGACACTCGGATGAGGTGACACTGGCATGTTGGTGTCTGTATCTTCCGTAACCAGAATCTCTGGCACTTGAACATTGTGTTGACGTACCAGCTTACGGAAGGTTGGCTTTGTTGGCTGTTCCTTTGAATGAGAGGGAATGAAAGTGTAATGGCCATCAGGAGAGAGAGGTTTGTCTTTAGAAGCATCATATGTGCATAGACTTCTTACTGTGGGTTCCTGTTTGTCAAATAAACTAGTATGCTGAATCACTGATACTCCTTTTAGGGAACTCTCCTCATTTGCTTGTGATGACCCAAAGCACTCTGTGACAGACTTATCACATGTTGCACCATATCCTTGTGAGGGTGTAAAAGTAGATGGCAAGGCAACTGTTGGTAAGGCATGATCATCAAGCTCAAAACTATCTTCTTTTCTCCTTTTTCTCATTGCTAAAGCACCAGGTCGGGTTTTATAAATTGTTCCATGATCCCCTGCTTGACAAACAGGAATTTCAAGTTGGTGAGACTGCCGGCATAAGCAATGGTGTTGCTTGTGTGTTTTATATTTTTCCCAGTTGTTGCAAGCAACACCACATGCCTCACACTCAAATGGTTCTAGTTGTTTTTGCTTGCAGTCAGGCACCGTAGGGATTGAGAGGTGAAATGATAAGCTGGAACTGGGCTGTTCTTCTGTAGAAATTTCAGCACCTATGGGTAACTCAATGGCAGGTTGGCGTTTTAGCATACCATGACGCCTATTTTGAGCTGGCTGTTGTTCTTCAAATGACTGGCTGAGTCGAAGGCTACATGAGGGAGCAGTGGATGTAGCACTTGCTTCTGACGGTAAGGAATGACTACGCAAAAGAGGAGCAGTGGATGAAGGATCGACAGGCTGACCAACACTGGGGGACTGGTGCTGGAATTTCTCACATGGAACACCAAGAGTGATGGACCCACTACCTTTAGCACTGATGTCTTTTGCACTGTGAAGAAGTGTTTCTTTGGAAAGAGATGCCTTTGACTCAGTGCTGCTTCTTCTGGAAAGAGAAAACCTTCTGGGTTTGACACTATCAATCTTGCTTGTGTCTACAACTGCTTCATTGATGGTGATGAGTTTAGTGATGTGGTCAATAACCTGTTTTTTTGGCACAGTGAAGGGAATGCTCCTCCCTTCTTGTCCTGTGGATTGTTCATGTGGTTGACGGGCAGTTCTCTGTAAATTACCAAGGCGGCCAAATTTGCCAAGAATGACCTCTGCATAACTTGTGCCACCTTTGTTTGGTGGACTATCTTGAGAGACTTCTGTGCTCTCAGACCGTGAAAAATAGCCTGATTCTGTGCTGCCCTTGCTGCCTAGGCCAAATGACGAGGACGTCTCATCAGATGAGCCCAGAGCAGCACGTCTTCCTCTACTAAGCCTCAGAGCTAATCTCTTTTTGACAGCATGAGAGTCTTCCATTCCTTGGGACTGCCCTTGAGGGGGCATTTCTGTATGAGAGGATAACATCCCTTGATTTTTAAGACAATAAGATGAAGATGGCTGTCCAGTGTCTTCATCTGATTCTGTAACTGGCTCCTCATGACAGCTACCTTCTGCTACCTCCCTGCCTGAGGTCAGACCAGCTTTTACCCTATGAGTGTGGGACTTTCGGTGCTTGTAAAGATTGCTTTTTGTCTTGAAGGAAAAACCACATGGTGCGCAAGGATATGGTCTCTCTCCAGTATGAGATCGTATGTGTTTCTGCAGCACACTGGGCTTGGCACAGGCTCGACCACAGTAGGTGCAGACATACTTCCCTGGCTTCTGTGGTTTACGCTCACGTTTCTGTTTTGGGGTGCTTTCGTGTGTCTCTGTGGACAAAGACTGTGCTGACACTGATGAAGTTGGGACCCCACTGGGATTTTCAGTGGAAACTCCTATGTTGTCTTCAGAAGTTCCAGAAGTCCATTTTGACTTGTCCACCTTGTCCATTTCCTGGACATTCTTTTTCTGTAGCCGAAATCGCTTTCTTTCATGACGAACTCGTCTTGTCTGTTTGGGTTGGGATGTTCCATACTGCTGCTGGGAATGGGCCGTTTGTTGTTGTTGTGAGGTTGAAGATGTTGGCTGGGGACTGTTGTGAGAAGATTCATGTTGAGGGTGTTCTGGTCCTCCAGACTGCTCTGCAGTGCCCAGTTGGGTGTGTGAAACCTCCATAAAATATAGAAAGAGCCTTTTGATGTTCAGCACACCTGAGATTGGTTTATTCAGTACTACGCCACAATTATTAAATGAAGTAGATTCAGTCACTTCAAGTCAAAAGAGCAGCTTCCTGCAAAATGTGCACCGATTTCATCTGTAAATCTTGAATGCTCAGTAAACATTAACTCATGAGATGGGTAAACAGGCTGGGAGAAACTAATTCATGGATTAAAGTTCTCAGTCAGTACTTTCGAAGCTATGAAGCAATTCTGTCTGTTCTGCCATGTGTGAAGATCAATTCCTATGAACTGTTCACTCTCCCTCGCAAAGTTCTTCCTTGGTTCTCAGGTCCTCTAGGATGTGTTTGTAAATGACTCCTCGGTTCAGTAGGTGCATAACTTCTGAAGTTCTGTAACAGACCACAAATAAATAAATGTGGTTACTCTCCAAACATTAGGTATACTAATAATCATTTGAATATGCACAAACATAAGCATGCGTACACATCTGATGCCCTGTTTTGGTTGTATGAATATGGATGTAGGAGCAGGTTGGATATGGGTGTACATGTTAATCACACCTCCTATAAACAAAATAAATACTAAAAACTTTAAAAACGTTTTATAAATGCATAATTTAAAGCATATATTGTGTCTCTGACTGCCATGGCCTGATGGTTATGGACCTAACCTTGTAACTGGAAGGTTGCTATTTCAAATCCCTGAACTGGCAGGGCATATATATATATATATATATATATATATATATCATTGTGCAGATGGGTTAAGTGCAGAGGGCAAATGCCTCTTTGTGCAAAACACAGGGTGTCTATGAGCATCTTCTTTTGAAGTTTCAATAATTTTAAGCATTCTTTTTCTGGGGAAGAATTTTAAACGGTTTGAATAGCCTTGAATAGCCATCAAAATGCTTCTGACAGAATTCTGTTTGCCAGAACAGACTTTTAAGCACAGTATACACACTTTTGATTAGGTTGGGGTCAGGACTTTTGGAAAGCTGTTCCAAAGAGCTTAGTCTGTGTTGTCCATCCAACACCTACTTTTGATGTGCATTCAAGTTTCAACCATCTAGGTGAGGGATTGAGGATATGCTGACTAATTCCGAGTCTTCCATTATTCATTTATTCACTCCATTATTATTCCAGATCTATTGCCACCAGTTGGTTTAGTGACCCACAGTGACGAAACATCCCTCTGGTCTCCGTGACCAATTTTGGTCTTATCTGACCTTAAAATGTTCACACCATGAAACTTGTTTGACTACACAGTGACACTGTTGTTCCAGCAGCCTGACAATTTGTATCCTCTTCCAAACCATGGCAAAGTAGATACACCTCCTAACAACTCACATACGTACTTACATAAATGTTATTAGGAAGATCTTGAAAATCTTGGAATGTGAAGTTGTTTTGCTAAACAGACTCCAAAAGACATTGCTAAGTAATCTGTAATCCTCTTTCTTAGATCTGTATTTAGCTCCTTGAGCATTCTCACTGTATTGTGTATCGGTAAGATACCCCCTGTAGTTAATCATGATCAATAACAGGAAGTTAAGATTATTTCACCATGGCATTTTTAAACTTTCAGCACCACTGAATTAATAACCTAAGTGGGTGTACTTTTGACAGTGGTGATCTGCCCAAGAAAAAGAACAGCTAAAACACACACACACACACACACACACACACACACACACACACACACACAATCATACTGGAATGACACTCATGCCCATGAAGAGTGTATGTAGGTGTATTTCTGAACACAGTTGTTGCCTAAATCATGAATAAAACAAGAACTACTAAGTATACTTTTTTATTACATACACAACTTACTGATTCACATTTTCACATTTTAAAACCACAAATACTACAGTCTTTGTTTTGGAAAAAAACCCTGATCTATAAGAGTGTAGGCAAGATTACAAAATCACTCAATAACCTAAAGAGTGAACATGTTAAACTGATTCAATATAAGAACATTTAGCTTTGCCTTTGATGTTTACATTTGGGGAAATCTGTTGTCCTGAGAGCCATATTTACATTTAATACAAATTTTGTCCTACATAGAAAAGAATGAGTTCCAATGCTTGAAAAATAAATAATTCCTCACTATTTTCATTTCAACACACATAGGAACCAGGCTTCCCACTCACTAACCAGCTGGCACTGGTGCCCACGCTTTGCTGTAGGGGGTGGATAGGTGTGGGACCATATGAGATCCTGCTGGCAATCCGAGTTTTTGCCAACAGTGCATTCCAGACCAGTTATACTGTGTGTTATTTGGATCTTATAAGATTATTCATGGTGTTAGCAGCCTCATGTATTAGCTGGAACTAAACATGATTTTATTTACACCATGAGTACAAAAGGTTATTAAATTATACAGTTTATTGCACTGTATTAGAGACACACCAAGTCTTGTAAATGTGTCTTACAACAGAAAATAATAAATGTTTAAGAATTCAGTTTACAAAGCTCTAAATAAAATTGTAAACTGATAGAATGGTAAAAGAAAATTCTGTAACTGTGAACAGTTAAGTGAGTAGATGAACTTTACTCCAAACAGCATCCAACAGGCTGGATGATGACACTGAGATTAGCTGATTATATTTGAAAAAAATTCAGTCAAAAAATCAAGGAAGGAGCTTTATATATCCTCCCAAACCTTGTCCCAAAAATGACTTGCTACACCTAGTGCATTTAAAAAAAAAAATCAATTTGTATTTGTTTACTTTTTTAAATAAAGAAAAAAATGTCATATATATTATTTTCATTGCATTTAAAGTCACATATTTCCAAATAAGCCTTTTTGATTTTAATATTGATACTTCCTGTTTAGTCATTCATTTAAACTCAAAAGTTTGAGATTCTGGATTTCTGGATTTTCATGAGCTACAGACCATACTGGTCAACAATAGAACAAATAATCTCTTGAAATATGCAGCACATTTAAAATATCACATTTTACCTTTTTTAATGCAATAAATGATCTCATCACCAAATTGTTTTTTTTTTAAGATGCACAATTAAGCAGCAAATCTGAAAGTCGATAACCAGAACAGGAGAATTCCGAAAAAACAGCAACATGTTTTCAGATTTCATCCTTTTTCCCCAATTCATACTGGAAAGGAAAAGGTCAGCTTGAGGTCTGGAAGACCAAGTAAACTGCTCATAGATCTGTAAAATAAATCATGGAAAATTAGCAAGAAATATATTTGTTTGGAACATGCAAACATGCATCATACAGGAAACAGGTCCTGTGGAATTATAGATTGAAAAAGAGCAAAGGTGTGTTTGGAGGAAAAAGGGTCCAGAGTTTCCTGTAAAGAACACCTTTCTAAACACAGTTCATTGTTTGTGTGCTTTGGGCTTATTTTGCATCCAATGGCATGGGGAACATTTCACCTGTGGAGGGACAAATGGATTCAATTAAATCACCACAAACATCTCACTGTCTATAAAAAAGCTGAAGATTGAAAAGAGGATGGCTTCTACAGTAGAGCAGAGGTCAGTACATGCAAGACAATCCAGGCATCTCACAGAGCTAGAAGCTGTTTGAAAGGGAGAATGGTTAAAAATCCCCCATACAAGACTCTTAGGTGGCTTCAAAAAGCACACTGTGAAACTTGACACAAATACTGACTTCGATCCTTTTTCCTTTTGCTATTACTTTCAAAATAATAATAAAAAAAGGAAAAAAAAAAGAATCTTGGTTAAAATAAAGTCATCTTTCACATCACGGCTTTGGGAAATCAAGAACATCTTTTATTTATTTAGCTATTCACAACAAATGCTTTTGCATTACCACTGTAAATAAATGCTTATGTGTTCTTAAACTGTGGTATTAATTCTGTAAATCCAACTCATAAATATGTTTCTTGAAATGACAAAAAAAAACATGTTCTCGATAGTGTTTACACATCTTGTCACATCTGTCAAGATCTCGGTAGAGTACCTAGTTAGTATCTCAGTTAACAGACATGAGAAAACCCCCAGTCATGTTTCAACGCAAAGATGAAGTCAAAGTCTTTAAAAAACTATAAAGCATTTTCAAACTCGAAGCTTAAAATCAAGTGGTGTTACGGTGCAATCCAGCGGTCTGTTATGGTGTGGAAAATACACAGCTTCATGTGCACATGCATAACTGCACAGTATTTGGGTTGCTCTGCTAAAGAGAGATTGATGTGTATTTAAGAGATGGTCTATTTGCACAGGTGGAATGTTGGAAGCAGAACAGAAGGTAAGACTGTTCCTTGCACATGTTCTTGATTAGGAGACCGAAATATCACCTGACTCCAAACGTGTTAAGAAGTCTTGCGGTGGAGAGCATATGAAAACCTCCACAGGTAACCAGCTCAGCACAGTTATAACTTCATAACAGCTGTTGGAGGTACTGATTTAGTGTGGCTTTAAAATTAAAACTAATAGGTAAATATAAAAGCTTCAAGATAAATTAATGGCACAACATAAATTAAACGTAACATAAAATGATTATCATATAAATTATCATATCACGTTATGAAGAGGTATTAAATAATATTTTAGTTACTTTCGATATCTAGCACCCATATATCACTGTTGACCAATGACAGCCATGCATCTCCATTTTTGTTTTTAGTTTTCGTCATTGTTCAAACTGTGTAGCTGTATAAATAGTTCTGGATGAGCAAACCAATAGAAATGCTCAAAAATGAGTAAAATAAGCTCTTTTATACATTCTTTTTGATTCAAAGTTAAGAGCATTTTTGCCTTCTCCTGTAGTTGCCATTTTGGAGATTTTCATTGACAGCCACGAAAAACTTGAACACCACTATGCATCCCAAAATCCTAAATCTCTGTCAAATACAACAATCAACAAGCAGTATTTGAGCTGAGGCACCTGTATGCATTTTCCACCAAGGTCAAGGTCAATTTTGACCTTATCATGAAATGCCCAGACAACAAATGAATAGTGCTGCAAAGCGAAACCTTTAGCTGGTTTAATATAAAAAAATACATAAGTCTTTCAGCTAATTCAAAACCAAAAATATGTTGTTTAAATGCTTTTCAGAAATCTCGTCAATCTCCCTCTCTCTTTCACTAATGGGTACCCAGTGGTTGTTCCTATGGCAACGGCCCTAAACCATGCGGCGGCAGATGGAAGCAGAGCTTGAGGGCTAAATTTATCTCCCAGTATCCTCACTGACTACAGAGAGAGCGTACCCCCCCCCACCCCACACACACACACACACACACACACACACACACACACACGCACACGCACACACACACACACACACAATCCCTTACTCCCACAGTCCTCATCTTTCTGGACCAAAAAATGACGGACAGAGAAAAATCCATACGTGTCTTTCATTCTTCCACAAAAATGTTGCTTATACCTGGAGGAAATCTGAGAGGTGGTAGCTGTGAGTAAAAGAGGACAGAAAGACAGAGGAACAACTATCATGTTTTTAGTTTTAAAGCTTCAGGAACCTGCATTCACAAACATATTGTGTTCATTCACACAATTTGTTTTTATTATAGCACGCACGGAGAACATCTGCACCGATTTTGAAACGAATTTTAATTTATAAATATGTTTGAGCTACAGCACACACATTTCTAAAATCATGCTATAAGAAATGTCTCTGAGAGCACTTTTCATCCTCCCTTGATGTCATTCCGAAAAAGAAAGAAAACAGAGTGTCCTGCACTGCAGACAGATGCTCTCTCTTGTTCTCATTCCCCTCCTGCCCTGATAGCTTATTGTGGATGCAGCATTAACAAGGCATTGACTCGTTTAGGTATAGCTTCATCAGCACTGTGTCGGTGGCTGTCTCCTGGGATGTGAAACCCCACTGCTGACATTAAACAGTAGGCACAAACGTACATCACGCAGGCAATGGACAATCCCCCAAACATCCCATTCACCCCCCCCCCACCTACACCCCACACTCCCACCACCTCGCCAGTGCCCGCATTGATCCACCTCGACCCATTCACAGAGTACACTAGCGTGAGGAGAGCATGCAGGAGCTGAGGCGGCCGAGTGGACAGTCAGTCCATCTATCAAGCCTCTGTTCTCTCGTTTCTCCAACCAACCGTCCGTGTGTACTGCTTTCTGCGCGCACGCAGGCAGAAAAAATACCAGCCTTCATGGGTACACATTGTACCTCCCACCAGCAAAGCCTATCATGACTCAGTTAAACTCACAAGCACAAGCAGCACAAACAAGCCCAATATCTTTCCAATGCAGGGAGTCAGTCCATTCACAACAAGCAGCAGTGCGCAGAAACAGCAACCAGTCTCCGTGGGATCTGTCTCAGAAGGAGCTGGCTTCACTGGGTGGGAAAGAAAAGGCTGGCAAACAAGGCACTGATGGCACTAATATCAATGGCTTTTACCTGAGAACAGCAGGTCTCCTATCCAGCCCTGTTAATATCTGGGATCGGTCAGGCTTTGAGTGAGCTTGAGAGCGAATGAGTCAGAGAAGGAGAGAAAGGGAGAGTGAGCGTGATAGACAGAGAAGGAGAGAGAGGGACAGAGAGAGAGAGAGTGAGAGAGAAAATGTATGAATGAGCTAGTGCGGTGACTGTGAGGCAAAGGGGAGGTGAGGTTTCTAGTTGTGTACAGTGAGCTCACAGGTGACGGGGGATACTGCCATTTACGAGGTGGTTCTCTGCTTCCTCGCTCTCCATATTTCCAGTCCCTATGTCTACTTTCGACCCTATGACAACAGCAATGTCACAGTCAGAGCAGGTTCCGTCGATTTGTTCAGTGACAAATCAAACTCATTTTTTAGGAGGGCACGATTGTTTGGCTAGACCAGATTTTGCTCCTGATAAGAGACTGAATAACATGAGATTGTTTAATTGATGTATGTCGAGGATTTATTATGTAAATCATGTGATTCACCCAATAATACATAATACATTTAAATCTGTATGGCTGTTTCATATCCGCTGCGGTCGCTTTGCCCACAAAATGGCAGCTTCAGCAAATAAACTGGTGATAATCATAGCCATGAATAGTTTCATGTACTGGGTATTGGCTCTGGCTGCCTGAGCCATGTCTCATCTTTAAATCTTGTGTTGTCTTCACAAAAGTTGGGTTTCATCCAAATAGCCTGCAAGAGTCATACAATCACAAACTTGGTCAGTTTTGTGAAAAACATTAGATACGGCTGGTAGCAGCAGCATGTAACAAGTAAATTGTGAGATTTAACTTCAGGCCTTTGATTTCCTTCATTTGCAATCATTTTTATCCCTGTAAGGGTTTGCAGTTCAGAGATGCAGGCAGGGATGAGAAGGTCATCTAATGAGGGCTGAATCTCCATGCCACACTGATGACACAGTAGACTGTCTAGAGAGAGGTAGTGTAGACTCACTTTCAGATGTTTCAGAATTCTGAAAGCAGCCTTTGAAAAGTTGTCTCTGTAGGGTCCTTTTAACAAGTCACTAGCCACCAGTTCCAACTGCTAAGACAATCACCATTGCTTTAAACAAGCTTGACAGTCATGAGGAGTAAAGTGTAAGTATAACAGCAGTTGGTTGCTGTGTATACATCAATTGTATGCTGAGCAATATGAACAAAACTAATGAAACGATATTGCATTACCGGACACATCGGAGGGACTCACAGCTTGATGCATCATCATTTATTGGAAAACATCTTTACCATCACTGTTTTTTGCATTTTTTGCATTTGGCTTCTCCACCTTGTGTATTGCTTTTTGTTTTACAATATTTTATTAGGGCTGGTCCCAATTTGATTCAATTCAATATCGATTAATTTAGGCATGTTTCATATACATTAACAGGTTTTTGACTTTCACACGCCATTCACGCTCTTCATTTCAAAAGGAGTCAAACGAAAAAAAAATTAAGCTGTTCTTCCTCCAGTTTCCTCCAGAAGGAGATGCTGTTGTGCTGGGAAGATGTGTATGGTGTGGCAGCATTTATTATTTAAGCTCCAGCTGAGAACTGTTATAGAGTTCTGAACTCCAAACTCACTTGAGTCAACTGTAAAATGGGTATTTAATATATTTTCTTTCCTGGTAATCTCTCATAAGAGCTACCAGGCCATGCTATTATCAAATGAACAGCTGAATTTGCACTGTGACTGACAGACTGTGTAAGTTTCTCTAGGACAAAACACGTGGTGTTATTTATAGTCTTAGTGAATTCTATTTTTTTTTTTTTTCAGTCTCAGATTTATATGAATTGATATTTAGATCGTTCAGATAACTGGCCTTCTGTATCCCTGGGTGAGGAAGGCAGCCCATCCATCCATCACTCACACAGTGTTCTCCAAGTGCGCTGTTCAATGACGTTACATTAGAGGCCATTCTAAATGATGCAGTGGCAAATTTTGTGGAAATACATTTAGCTTTCATCCTCCCACTGAAGTAGGAGACGGTTGCTGTTTCAACTGTGCTTGAATGAGCCAAGCAACACATTAGCAGGTGGTTATTATCAGCCATAACATTAATACCACCTCCTTCCTGCAATCACATTCCATTTTATCAAATCTATTTGCGACATAGGAGCAATTTGTAGTTTTATATTTAAAGACTGTGCTTATATATTAACATCCTTTCACCTTTGTTCTTCAATGGTCAGGACCCCACAGTGACACAGTGGTGGTGTTAGTGTTTGTTGTGCTGGCATGAGTTGATGAGAACAACAGCAGTGCTGCTGTTGTATTTAAACTCCTAAGTGTCACTGCTGGACTGAGAAGTACCAGAAATATCTGAGCCAACAGTGTCCTTGGGCAGTCCTGTGACCACTAATGAAGGACTAGAAGATGACCAAAGCAATAGATGGAGCAATAGATATCTAGATAGATTCTGTCTCTGACTTTACAGCTACAAGGTGGACCAACTAGGTAGGAGTGTCCAGTAGAGTGACAGTGAGGACACAATGTTTAAACACTCCAGCAGCACTGCTGTGTCTGATACACTCATACCAGCGCAACACAAATTACTCCCACCATATCAGTGTCACTGCTATGGGAATGAATTAATGTTATGGCTGATTGTATGTCTATATCTGCAGTTTACTGCAAGTGACATGCCTTCAAAACCAGGTCAACATTCTGGTGACAAAAACATATAGTGCTTTTGTGGTGATGCTGCATGCTGCCTGATTTTAACTGCACATTCAAAAGTGAGAGCATTTTATGCATTTGTTAAAACTCATTTTAACTGGCAATTGTATTATTATTATTATTATTATTATTATTATTATTATTATTATTATTATTATTATTATTATTATTATTATTATAGCAAATCCCTTACATCTCTTAAATAACCCTTAAATAATTTTCATTGTTGCCTGTTGGCTTTTGGGTGATTTTTTCAGTGAAGAAACTGGAATTAGAATCAAATTTATAAATTCATTATCTGTATTTCTAATTATTTTATAACATTTTCAGAAATGTATGTTAAACATAGTGTTTTTACCTCCCTGTCGGGGTAAATCCAGCTTGAGAGTCATCAGTTCTTGGTTAGTTGCAAGATGGAAAGAACTGTGGTCGTGCAGGTGAAAAAAGGGGGTTCCAGTCACATGGTTTCGGAGAATGTCCACACTCCAGTGCCCAGTGCTCCCTGGTCACTGGCCAGAAGTTACCTGCACCTGACATCACTTGCACTGTTTTTTTTCCATTCACAGCTTTTCAAAAGAGGCTGGGTGGACATGTGCAGGGCTGGTGGTGGTGGTGACGGGGGGTGTTAGGTGGCTAGGGAATAAGTGAGGGCAGCCTTCAGACATCTGAGGTCACATTTATAGCCAGCGACTACATAAGTGCAATATAATGTGATTCATGCTGATTGAAAGAAGTAGAGAACTTCTTTTCAGAGAGGGCTAAACTTTCAAACATTATCACAGGAGGAGATGAGAAGTTACTGTTGTGTTACGCATTATGAAGCAAATGTTCAGTAAAACAGCATCTATTTCTGGGCTCTTAAGAGTTAAAATTGAGGTGACATTACAAATGGAAATGAATGGGTGGCGTTTCATTGGATACAGAGAGAAGAAAGATTGGCTGAACTCTCACTGTCTCTTTAGTTTTGCTTCATATAGAAAGGGTCAAAACAGGATAGCCAGAGGGGTCACAACTATGTGCAAACAGATCTGAACAGATGTTATAGTGAACACCATCACTGTATTATAGTCATACTAAATTATACTACAAATACTTTAAAATGCTAATACACTTTATCACAGCCTTTGTTGTGATTGTTACAACTAAAATCTGTAATTCTTGCAGCTTTTCTCAAAATGTAAGTGTGAAAAATGTTTCATGTCTTATGCTTTATAAAAATATGTCATGAAAAACCCATTCCACTGCACCACAGCCCTGTGATGAGGGGCTTTATACCCCTCTACTCAACACTTGGCACTGGGCACAATGTCCTTAGGCTGTTGTACAGCAGCTCCAAAGCATCCCGTTCTATTGGCAGTGCTGTTCTATTGGGAATTATACAGACTTTGGAACAGTTTGGAGGAAAAACGTATTAACTTTGTGTTTTACCCTAGATGCAGTCGATCAGCCAAGACACGTTAAGTCTCTCAAATGTTTCTTTAGTTTCAAATGAACATACTGGACATGTTAGGATGACTTTGCGGACAAACACAGGCAGGTAAAAATCATATCTCCTTAAGCCACACTCACACTATTCTGGCAAACCCAAAACAATCACTGTTATAAATGCGTCTCTGCCGAGTCACTGATGAAATGGACTTTTTGATACTTTTTGATATTTTTGATACACACATTACAACACTGATTCATTATTTTATTTGTTAAGATTAAATTAATGTCAATTAGGGTGGGGCAATATATCATAAATATCAATATTTTGTACAAGATGTCACAATATCATAATCTCACATCTGTTGTGTAGGTTGGTTGTCTGTATAATTTCATTATGAATAATGAATGTGGGTCGCCAGGTAAGGTGGGAAATGGTTTGGTTTATGGAGGGATGTTGTGTTCAAATTATAACACAATCATAATTAAAATTGTTTAATGTACAGAATAGTGTTTTTTATAAGTTTTTTCGTTCAACAAATGAAAAATTAAAACTTTAACATTGTACTCTGTGAAGGTTAGAGAGAGAGAGAGAGAGAGAGAGAGAGAGAGAGAGAGAGAGAGAGAGAGTACATAGTTTTAGTAAAAGAGGCTCTTTCATTTCCTTGGAAGTATCCAGTGGGTCAACTGAGGGGGGTAAAATAACTACCCCCTATGTAGAGTAGAGATACCCCCTCCCCACAAACTCACACCTCCCTGTCCATCTCGACCACCCTCATAAACTCAAGCTCATAAACATGGACACACACAGGTGTATTTTTCCACAATACCAAGACATTACATCATACATTGTAGGCCACATGTATTATATAAATATAGACTGCCTATATGTTATTTTAATTATACATTTGTTTATCCCTGAAATGGGATATAGGAAAAAAAATCAATAGAAAATTTTATGTTTTTGGTTAAAGATACTATTTTAACAAAGTATTTATAATTAATTTGTAATATTTTATTTTATACACAATTTATCATAAAATCATAACAGAACATAGCAAACAGCAACAGCTGTAAGGCTTGGCTTGGGAGAAATGAGGCTCAGAGTGTCAGTGCTCAGAGGAAAATCAATGGACATTTTAAGAAAAGGCATGTTATCTATATTACATATTATACACAAATTAAGATACACATTCCCGTTCGAACTCCAAAAGAAACAGAATATCTTCACAGGTCATCTTTATTTTAGTTATGTTTAATTTATGTAGAACAAATATTAGATTCTAATTCCAATATCTGAATATTCACAATGCTCTAAAGTTAACTGCTCTTATTATTATTATACCATTATATTGACAATAAATGTCCTTTATTAATAAATTGATCATTAATAAATGTCTTAATATGACAATAATATTATTCACTGCAAATGTTTTTACAATCATACATCATCCAAATAAATCAGTTATTGTTACAGACCTACTTGAAATAAAATCAATCTCCTGTAAAGTCACCATTTTAGAGATACATATTTTTCATGGGACAGTGATGATATCACGGTTGTCATGTAAAAATCTCATTTTTTGCTGTTTTTCACTTTGACATAATTTGAATCTCATAGATCTTCATTACATTGGGTCAAATTCCATGATGAATGGACCAACAGAACTACTTCAAAATAAGTTCAAGGAGTTGCTGTTTGGATATGTGAGGTTTTAATGTGAAATTCAGTGGATGATGGAACAATTTTTAAATATAAATAAATGCAATTTTTGTCCATTAAGCAAATTAATTAAGCAAATTTACTTAATATTAACAGACTGCATTTTCACTTTATATGTCAAATGATGGATAATATTCTGTGAAAGTAAGGTGAATATCATTTCATCCAGAAAATAAAACATTCCACAACTATGAAAGCACTTAATGTTGTACATTACCTCAATTTTACTGTAGTTTAAATATTTTTCTCCTGAAAATGTATGATAACATACCCCTCCCAACTTGGACCACCTAAGCCCCCACCCCAACCCCCCTCCCCGCCCACACACACACACACATACACACACACACACACACACACACACACACACACACACACACAGAAACACACACATGAAATAAAAAAAAATCCCCCTAAAGATGCACCTACTGACCCCATCTATTGCAACAGGAAAACCACATGACCACTCCTCCAAATAAAACTGTTCTGAGAAACACTGATCTGGGCCTGTGAATGGGGGTGAGTGAAGGTTCCCCAACTCCTGAACACACACACAAGCACTGTCATGTTTCCCTGTGGTGAGGGTTTTTCTGGTAAACCTGTTATTAACTGTTCAAACAAGATTGTATTTACATAGTAAATAATACAAGCAGTGTTTGTTGAGTAGTAACAAAATATTACGTTAGTTTCTATATTCAGTTCCTAAAGGCGACAGGACTTGCCTGTTTTTAATGTGACAGTTCTCACTGGGGGTGACCACAAGTGGACCACACGTCTGGCTCGGACCAAAATTCCATCGCTCACAAAGTAGAGGAGCTGAGCACATGAAGCCCGTCGTTAAAGAAAACCCAAAGCAAGTCCTTAACGAGCTTTCATAATGCGTGAGTCACTTTCTTTCCAGTAAAACTCATGGAGAAGGCTGACGATCTCATTTCTCTTTTAATGACCGTGCACAAGCTTACTGCATGTGCACTGCGCTTACAGGAAAAACCCTGATTATCTTACCAGAACATTCTACATATGTTTGTGTTAGGGTTTGAAAATCAAGTTCAACGACAAATGAGACATCCATTTTGACCATCACGGAAATGAGTAACAACCAGTAGAACAGGAGATTCACAGCAAAGTTATGTTAAAAGTACATTATTCAGGACGAGAGACAGTGAAAAGGGAACACTCTTCAGTTGCATGCTGGAGAGGTTCTTTAAACACAGGCTGCACCTAAAATTTGACTAAATGGACCATGATTATTCTTCAAATCCAGATATTAGGACTGATGTAAGCAACAGGGCCTAATTAATATGAAAATGTTGCTGATACTGATTTTAGGAGACTAAAACATCATATAACCACACTGATCAATGATTCATTGTAGTTTTATGTTTACCTTTATATTTTATACTTTAATTTTTTACAATTTAAAATTTACATTTTAACTCCAGTAACCAGCAGATAAATAAGACTTACATGATTATATTATTAGTAATATAATATAATAAAACATTATATTACTGGAAAATGTAGTTACCTAGAATGTATCTTTTGTTTTTTATATTATCACTTTAGTTTATTATCTATTCTGAGAGTTTGTTTTTATAATAAAATAACATGCTTTAGCATGTTATTTATATGTTTCATTCTTTAGGTTTGTTGGATTCATTATTTCAGTCTGTTTTAGAGTTAAACATTATACAGGGTTCCGTGCATCAGTTTGGCCCATTAAGAAGAATCTGCTACACTTTAAACTTTAGACTGAGATGCAGAAATGTCAAACTCCCTGCACTCCCTTCTTGTAATTATGTATTAAATAATGCTTAATAAAGGTTTAAACATAAACATTTAAACATAAATAATGCTGCTTAAACAGTTACGAATGTTTTCCTTTTTTATGCAAAGATGTCATTTTGGAGATACAGTGATCCTTGAAAGTTTGCGAACCCTTTTCTAGATTTCAAATGTTCCAGATGTCTGCATAAATTTGACTTTCATCAGTCCGATATGTAGGTAAGGAGAACAAAATCTAACTACATGTGATAAAATATTATGCTTCCTTGTTTATTTATTGTGGAGCTTATTTGATTTATTGATCCAACATTAAATATCTGTTAGTGGTAAAAGTATATATTTAGGATTAGCAGATCATTTAAAGGTGAAATTAGAGTGAGGCGTTTTCCATCAATGGGAAACAATGAGGTGTGATCGGGTGCCCTGTTTTATTTGAAGAACAGGGATCTATCAATGTCTGATCTTCACAACACCATTTGTGGAATTGTATCATGGCAAAGACAAATGAGATTTCTAAGGAGCTCAGAAGAAGAGCTGTTAATGCTCATCAGGCTGAAAAAAGTTAGCAAAACATCTCTAACGAGTTTCGACTCCACCAATCCACAGACTGTGTATAAATGGAGGAAATTAAAGACCATTACTGCCCTCATCAGGAGTGCTCATGAAACAAAGATCATGCCATAACAAGGCATGTAATAGTTCTTGAGTAAACACAGAACCCAAACTAACTAATAAGCAACTAAAGACCTTTCTCACATTGTCTATTGTGAATGTTCAAGTCTAGCTGCTGCTCTCCAAAAAGAACACTGCTGCCCATCTACAGTTTGCTAAAGATCACATGGATAAAACAATGTTTTGTGGATGGATGAGACCAAAACAGATATTTCGGGTTTAAATAAGGAGCATTATGTTTGGAGAAAGGAAAATCTTATCCATCTGTGAAACACAGTGTTGGTGGTATTGGGTTCTGGGCCTGTTCTGCTGCATCTGGGTCAGGATGGCTTTCCATCATTGATAGAATGATTTCAGATTTTTCTTAAGGAAAATGTCCAGACATCTCTCTGTGAACTGAATCTCAAGACACTGTTGGTCATGCGGCAAGACAATGACCCAAAACACACAAGTCATTTTACCAAAGAACGGCTGAAGAAGAATAAAGTTATTGTTTTGGCTCAAAAAAAGTCCTGACCTTCATCCGACAGAAATGTTGTGAAAGGAGCTGAGGTGAGCAATTCATGGGAAGCATAATATAGTTGAAGCTGTTTTGTATGAAGGAATGGGCCAAAGTTAGTGCAGGACTAATCAACAGAAATTGCTAGTTGAAGTTATTGCTGCAGATGGGGGCCACACCAAACACTGAAAGCAAAGGTTGACATAATCTCGCCACTCAAAGCTACAGTGCATCCAGAACGTATTCACAGTGTACAATTACAGGCTCAAGTCTTTTTGAGTATGATGCCACCAGCTTGGTTTCTCACATTCTTCTTTGCAGAACCTCTCAAGCTCCATCAGATTGGATGGAAAGCATCAGTGCCACTCAAGGACATTCACATTCAGAGTCATCCCAAAGCCACTCCTTTGTTAACTTGGCTGTGTGCTTAGGGTTGTTGTCCTGATGTAGGACAAACCTTCGTCCCAGTCTGAGGAACAGGTTATCATTGAGTGTCTCTGTAAATTGCTGCAGTCATTTTCCATCGACCCTGTCTGGTTTCCCAGTCCCTGCCGCAGAAAAACATCTCCACAGCATTATGCTGCCAACACAATGCTTTACTGTAGGAACGGTATTGGCTAAGTGATGAGCAGTGCTTGGTTTCCTGCAGACATGACACTTGGCATTGAGGCCAAAGAGTTAAATCTTGGTTTTATCAGACCAGATCATTTTGTTGATCATGGTCTGAGAGTCCTTTAGGTACCTTTTGGCAAACTCCAGATGGGCTGTCATATGCTCTAGGAAGAGTCCTGATGGTTCCAAACTTCTTCCAATTACGTATGATGGAGGCCACGGTTCTCGTTGGGACATTCAATGCAGCAGGATTTGTTCTGTACTCTTCCCCAAACCTGTGTCTTAATAGAAGTGTCTACAGACAATTCCTTAGGTTTCATGGGTTGGTTTGTGCCTGACATGCACTGTCTACTATGGGACTTTATATAGACAAGTGTGTGCATTTCCCAATCATCTCTAATCCACTGATTGGCACTGAAAGCCCAAACCGCCCTCTGTAAATCTAATAACCTTGACTGAGAACTGATATGTCCAACACCTGCAGTAACACTGGGAAAATATTGATTACATATTGTAAGTTACAAACAAGAAGTTCTATTTAAAGTGCCAGGCTTTGATAGGAGGTCAATACTGACATGATGGTAAGAAGCAAAGAGCTACCAGGAACAGTTTGAGAGCCTTTGACTAGAGAACAAAAGTAGAGTATGTTAACACTGAGTCTATAAGCCAATAGAAATCAATAAAGCACAATAGGCACTTACTACACAGGGCTGCAGATGTGATGTAACCACATTGTTGCATGGATCAATGATAACACTGTTAAGTAGGATACATTAGCTCTCAGATAAGACTAAGCATGATGTAGTGTTTCTGTGCTCTAAGCACTAAAGTACAAACTAAAAAACACTATGGGTCAGTACCTTCAATTTATTAATCTTTTCCAGTCATATACAGCAGTTGGTCATTTTTTGGACTCTCCACACATATATTTTATTTCAAATATCTTATTAGACATCATTTGGGTCACAGTAACACTCTGTATGCTGGAACAATAACTGCCCTTGCATTTGAACCAGAGCAAAAATGATGTCCAGTGAGTGTCTAGAATAGAAGGGATTTTTCTGGGTCTGTTCCAAGACCACTATAATGGCAGACCAAGGTGCTCTGATAGCAAGGTGATGTAATGCAGAGAGGGACCAGACATAAGTTCTCTAATTTCCCCCACATTGAATCAAAAGACAGGATAGGTAGGTCTGCCAAAAACCTCCAGTCTTGGCATCTGTAGTGCTCAAACAGTGCCTGGTTGAAAAAACGGTAATGAGAAATATTATGACTACTTGAAATATTGTAAAAAAAAAAGTATGCATGTACATATTTAGCCATTTATTTGGAACAAAGCACTGCAGATGCAATAAGACAATAAGACATTGGTGAATCAATCATGTGAATGTTTAAAGACTGGCCTGTGTTATTCTGACCAAATAATTGATCACATTATATAACTGGTTCAGGGCTCATTGTAGTAGCATGATTACAGCAATATCTTGATACACGAGTACTGCCTACAAAGAACCTGATTTGATGTGAATTAAATATCATTCTATGCTAAAGAGATCTAATTTTCACCTTCTCATAACCATGTTAACTGGGAATTTTCACTCTATCACAAAGATATTTCAAAAACCACCTGATGTTTTCAAAATAATCAGTCCTTATTTGTGACTTTAATATAACACTATTTTAATAACTGACAGTACAAGCCAGGGTAAAATACAGGGTATATGTTAACTGTTTAACTGCACGTCTAAAGAAATTAATCTGACATTTACACAATACTAATACAAACAAACAGTAGGTTGAACCCAAATAATGATTTGTTTGCTTGGCTTTTGTATAACAGTGAAGAATAAGCAAATATTGGTAAGAGAACCTACACCATGTAATGGAAAAACCACATACCATTACTTGAAGGAGGCTTGCACAAGACCTTGTTTGTGTGTGTATGTGTGTGTGTGAATGTTCTGCAGGTGACTACAGAGAGCCCTTCTGCTGTCCTTCCTTCTGTCTAACAGACTGCACTCTCTGGGGGGTTTGGAGGGAGAGACAGAGAGAAAGAGAAAGAGAAAGAGGGAGCGAGAAAGCTTGCTGTGTCCATACACATACGTTGAGGTCAATAAGCCACCAGATTCAATCGTGCCAAAGGACACACATGCGCACACACACACACACACACACACACACACACACACACACACACACACACACACACACACACACACACACCTCTTCCCTTTCTCATTAACAAACAAAAGAGGCTCAATTTCCACCATGCCATCCTAAGCCAGTGGGCAGTGGGTGAGGAAATCTGTTCACATAATGTGTGTTGGGGGGGAGGCAAGCTGACATTTCCATGCCACCACTATGTCAGAGGGAAGTCCCTTTCATTCACGAACAGCTAACTTATCCATGCTGCATCCACTGTTTTCTTTCACAGCTCCTGTTAAGAGGCTGATCCAGCTTTACAGGACATATGAAAATCCCATTTATGTTAATGAAACCACAACAGTATGATTAGAATATATGCATTATAGGTAAATGTATATTATATTATATGTGTACATATGTAATATATGTGTATTTCATTTTCACATGACATGCATGTGAAAGGTCATTGCTAGAACAGAATGAACTGCAGTTGTCATTACTTTGAGTTGGCTTTTTGCCAGGGGTTTGTAAAGCTTATCCAACCTTGCAGAACTGGCTTGTCCAGCCTGGCTTGCCCAACCTGAAAGAAAGCATTTATTGGCAGAGCTTTGACAGGTCAACCTATTTGTGCTGTGCACTGTTCCTACTGACTACGTGAAAAATAAAGAACACTGGCAAGGCCGATTGAAAGGAATGGAACATTACAGTGTGTCTTGTCAATACCCAGAACATGTAAAAGTGAAACTGTGACGTGTCACTCTGGACAGTGAAATATTTACAACCATACTTTTTGTTTTATTTTTGATCAGTATGGCTTCAAACAGAAAAAAAATCACAATAGAAATGTTAAATTCTCACAAGCATGTTCATTTATTCACTTAATATAAACTTAAAACTTGTTTGAGGCTCCTTTATCATGAATTACTGCATCAGTGTAGTATGGCATGGAGGCAATCAGCTTTCAGCGTGTCTATATTGCTGAGTCAAATGCCCCATAGAAGCTGACGTCCAGAAAGGTCCAGAGGTCTATCAAAGTAATTTTATGGTCAGCAAACCATTTGGTAGAAGTTTTGCCACTGTGGGCAGGTGCTATGTCTTGCTGGAAAAGGAAGCTGCCATCTCCATAAAGCTTTTCACCAGATGGAAGCATAAATGATCTAAAATCTTCTGGTAGACGCTGTGCCGACTTCATAAAATAACAGTGGAGCAACACCAGCAGATGACATGACACCCTAAATCATCACAGAGTGCAGAGACATCCCATTGGATTTCAGACACCTTGGATTCTTTCTGTTCTTCCTCCAGACTCTAGGAACTTCAGGACTCTTGATATGATATCATATGAATATTATTTTTCTAAGTATCCTGACCTCTGTTTGTATCTTCAGGTTTATTATGAGCTTATTGATGATTGAAAGATCATCACTGATTTATCCCATCCTATATTTTTAGATGTTGAACAAAGGTGAACAAAACTGCCCCTTTTAGAACATTCATTGACAGCATCCAATCTGAAAAGGCCCTGAGTCCTGAATGAGAGCTGAGTTCATATTGACACACCTGTCTTTAGCAAACCAATGCTATTATTTTTAGCAAATCTGAGCACAATGTGAGACTTTTTCAGAGCTGTCCTACAACTGGAGAGGAGACAAGTGAGGTCTTCATCTCAGGAGAAACATCTGAGCAGCACTCAGGCTTTCCTTCTGAACTGACTGTTATGTAGGACTAATTACAGAGTTATTAAAGAGATCCATTTTTATTAGTTAGTTTCTTATTAACTTGGATTTCTTGCCAATGTTTTATAATAGTTATTTTTTTTAATTAGTTTGTTACAGTAGCCAACAAATGTCACACTTGTGGGCATGACATAGATAGACGTGCTTGTCTCAGAACAGACACACAGATTATTGCCATGATTTGACCTCAGTCTTAATATATTTCTCCATTTCTTCAAACAAACCAAGGCCAGGAAGTTTATGAAGTAGCTCAAGCAAGCAAGCAATGGTCTCTTCTCTGATGCGGTCAAGGAAGTGCTGTCTCTCTATGAAGACAAACACAAGGGCCCATATACCTCCAAGCCCCCATACACAGGACTTTCCACATTCATTGAAAATTTAATATAGATTAATACTCTTATTCTGCTTATTAATGTACTTTAATTTTTCACCATTCTTACCATCTCTCACATTACATGTAGACAACTGCACTTCTATTTCTGTTTCCATTTTAATCATTATATATTCGATATATATATTGCTATTCACATCTATATTTGAACTCAATTAATTAATATAATTCTACTGTATATATTTATACTTTTTATACTTATTTAATCAGTACATATTTATTTAATTCTTTATTTTAATCTTATTTAATCTTTACATTTCATACACTATTTCCTTGGTCTTTAGCTCTAATGTATCACATGATCAGACAACTATTAAAGCACTTTACTACCACTTGTACCATTTATGACTGTATGTGACAAATAAAACTTTAAACAAACTTTTACATTTTGCAATTGCTGTACTAAGAGTCTGCCACAAAAATATGAACAAAACATTAATATACTGTCTGTAAAGAGTGTGGCACACTGAAAGATGGAAGGATAGGATTCGGTCCAGCTGTAGATTAATGAGCGTGGAAGATAATTTCCTTCTAGATACACCGATCCATTATCAGTTGCCATTTCCTGTAGATTGTTCTCTGCATTATGGAACTGAGTGGAGCTATATGAATAACTTTGAAGAATAATATATGAGATATTAACTTTCTCCTGGAGTTCAATACTGATTTGCTTGTATTATCAGGCATTGTCCCAATCCCTGCTGCACCATTTTACTCAGATGTGCCAAAGTCACTTGCCTTGAAGGACACCACCCTAACGGACAGCTAAAGTACAAGGTTACTGGCAGAGCATCTAGAAATGAGTGAGGCATGAATACCAATAATGCCCTTAAGTAAACTGTCCTTGGCTGAAGAAAGCAAACAAACAAAAAGAAATCTTTATAATGAACCTAAAAGTGCAGTATGTTAATCAGACAGAATATTGTACAGAAATGTTGTAGGCCTAGTTGGCTTTCAAGCACAGTACTAAATATGGATTTTTAACATTTATGGAATAATACAGTCACTGGATATACACACAAAGAAAGTGAGCATGATGAATTATCACAAATGTAAAATGAAAGCAAGTAGTCTTACACACAAAGAATAAAGTATACATAAGTTAATCTAGTTCATTGATAGACGGTGTATAATAGCAAACATAAGTGATGTAATCTCACAAAAAAACAGTAGAAGTATAATGGATGCCACAGAATGTCACCTTTCCAACAAGTGACATCATCACATTCCTGCCGAGCTAAAGCTACCCCAGTCAACTGTAAGCCTGTTATTGTGCAAATAGCTGAGCTATCAAGCAGCACATTACACAAGCTCATAGAATGGGACCAGTGGGACTAATGTTCCATATGCTGTGGGGCATGTGATACATGTGTTTATATGGAATATATTTATCAATAATGTAATAAAGTGAAAGCAATAGATTTAATAGAATAAATTTAGATGGACAGGTGCATGATTGCCTGGGTTATAGACTACCTGCCTGACAGCTGTGGTGCCCCACAGGGAATTGTGCTCTCATCCTTTCACCTTGTGCAGAACAGATCTCTACCACAATCAAAGATGACAGCTTTGGTGAGTGGTGCAAAATACGTCATCTGCTCTTGTGTAAATCTGCAAAGTGGCCAAGATCAAGGACATGGTGGTACACTTCAGGAGGATGAGGACCACAACCAGCCCCATTACCATCACAGGTTAGGATCTTGAGCTGGTAGCCACCAAGAAATACCTAGGTGTCCTCACTGACAGCAAACTGAACTGGAAAGTCAACATAAGTTGTGTACAGACAGGTAAAGAGCAGGCTCTTTAAGGAAGGACGCACTAAGGAAGCTTGTGTTATTGAATGTGTGCAGCAAGATGTTTGTCTTCTTCCAATCTGTCTTCTTCCTTGGGACTAGTTTCCCACCCTGCCATGAACTAGTTGCTCACCCACCATCAACACCTATGTAGAAATCTACTGTTACTATTATGTCCACCAGGAAACTAACATTATTTCTGTATACCCGAGTATTATAACAGAGGTGTATGGGTCCAATGTCCCCTAACTGTGTGAAATTTGACCAGAGGAGGATGGGTCCTCCCCTTGTGAGCCTGGTTCCTCCCAAGGTTTCTTACTCCAGCTCTGAGGCAGTTTTTCCTTGCCATTGTCACCCTTTGGCTTGCACACTAGAGGAGCTATGAGGATCTATTATACTTTGTTCATCTGTTTTTAACCTTTTTATTTCTTGATTTCTGTGAAGATGCTCTGTGACAACTTGTGCTCTGTGAAGAGCACTATACAAATAAACGTTGATTTGATTTGATTTGATTTGATTTAGTCTTCTGGGGAAGCAGCAATAAAAGCTAAGATGCAAAAATGCTTAACAGGATGGATGGCTCAGTCTCGGGCTGCTCTATGGATGGGTTTGAGGTTGTAGTGGAAAGGAGGACCCTTTAAAAACGTTTCATTTTAGATAACACACCACACCATCTTCATAACTTTGTCAGGCACAAAAGCACCTTTAGCAACAGACTCATTCAACTCCACTGTAGCAAGGGATGGTACAAGAGATTGCGTCTTCCAACAGGAATCATGCTGTGTAATGCAATTTCTTTCTGGACATTATTGGGACATTATTGTGTACTGGCTTACAATTTTCCAAATGGACACTACTCCATCTCTCTGCTCATATCACTATGCATTGCCACTTAAGATAGTTGATCAGGTTAATATTAAGGTATGTTATTGTGAATATACCATATACCATGTATGGCACAATTTCCCAATGGCAACTCCATTCTACTCTAGAAAGCAGAAAGAAGTTTTCTTTTATATTATAGTCAGTCTTGTTTATAACATGCTCCAAACCAACTCACCAGTCAACAGTTTTCTCCATAATAAAAGACAAGTCTGCTTTATCCCCCTTACAACAACTAAGATCTCAAATTATTGTGTACATTTTAGCCCATTATTAAACTAAAAATGAATAAAAGTGGTATATTTACTCATTTTTACTACTATTGTGTTACTGTTATCAACTGAGACTGCGGTTAGCTTCCTCAGCTCCATTAATGCTGGATTGGAAATCAAAAACCGACCAGCTGTGAAATTTGGAAAGAAAGTTCTAAGCTTGTGCAAAGTCATGGGTGATTCACCAAGGTGCTTTCATGATGTGTCATGATCTCAGAGCTCACGTACCATTCTAAAATGTGCTAAAGGAACCAGCAAATCTGCTCCTGAAAGTTAAAACACTCTTATTTATCAGTGTGGAATGGGTTTAATTCCTTCTGAATTGTACTCGTATCAAATGTGGAGAAATCAAACTCCATTTTGGCTCTGATGACACTTGCTCAGAGTGCCATTTGGGCTCTGGGCCTATCAGTTTCACAATCGAGGCTTTATTCCCCTGAACTAACAGCAAAGACTTTAAGGGTGATTACAGATGGATTGTCTTAAGTAACCACAGAGCGAGGAGGCACTGTAAGTTAAATCTTATCCTGGCAGAACAGTCTTAACAAAGAGTAGCCTTGAGTTTCACTAAGAGTTACGGGAAAGCTAGTTAAGAATCAGGCTTGGGTTTAAGGTAATATTTGGGATGATTAGTTGGTGCTTTTAACAATGCAGTGCTCATTTTAGGCCATACAATCAAATGTAGTTCAATTGTGTTTATGAGAAAAAGACTTGTGTCAAACAAAACATTTTTCTTGTGAAGTCTTTCTGTACTCATTTAAAGTCCTTAATAATTATTATGATTATTATTAACAACAACAACAACAATAATAATAATAATAATAATAATAATAATAATAATAATATAAAATAGTTATTTCACACCATATTTTACATCACATGTATAGAGTGTACCACATGCATGCAGCATTTTAAAGTAACTGGGAGCTGAATGATCAATGAAGTTAGTCAAATTTGTACTTCTCAAGAACTTTGTCCCTTATTGTTTGTCTCCTTAATCTTTAGGTGTTGTTTGGTTAGTGGTACCTCTTCCTTAATGGTGTTGCAGCCTCTGGGACCTTTCAGAAATGGTGTGTATATAGTGGGGAGCATAGGTGTACAGCCAATTTTATATATCTCCAGAGATGTTCAATCAGGTTCTAGTCTGGGTTCTGGCTCGGCCACTGAAGGACATTCACATAGTTGTCCTGAAGCCTCTTCTTTCATCTTGGCAGTGTGCTTAAGGTTGTTGTCCTGTTGGAAGATAAACTTTTGTCTCAGTCCAGAGGTCCAGATCACTCTGGAGCAGGTTATCATCAATGATGCCTCTGTATGTCACTGTAATCATCTTTCCCTCAACCCTGACTAGTCTCCCAGTTCCTGCTGCAGAAAAACATCCCCACAGCATGATGCTGCCACCACCGTGCTTCACTGTAGGAATGGTAATGGCTCTGGGCTGATGCTTGACATTCAGTCAAAAAGGTCAATTTCTTTTTCTCATGGCCTGAGAGTCCTTTAGGTGCCTTTTGGTATACTCCAAACAGGCTGTCATGTGCCTTTTACTGAGGATTGGCTTCCATCGTGCCACTCTACCATACATGCCTAATCGGTTGAGTGCTGCAGAAATGGTTGTCCTCCTGGAAGGATCTCATCTCTCCACAGATCAACAATGTAGCTCTGTCAGAGTGACCATTAGGTTCTTGGTCACCTCCACGACGCAGGCCCTCATAACAGGATCACTCAGTTCTAGGAAAGGTCTTGGAAGTTCCAAACTTCTTTAATTTGTGCATGATGGAGGCCATGGTGCTCATTAGCACCTTCAATGCAGAACATACAGAAATTCTTCTGTACTCTTCCCCAAATCTGTGTCTCAATACAATACAACTTTCTGGATGCACTGTAAAACTTTTATATTTTTGACAACAGTGATTCTAAACTTTTGAACAGTACTGTATGTCCTGGGAAGAGTTTATCCACAATTTACTGCTGTATGAGTTGTCTTTTTAATACAGCTCTAAATATAGGCTGAATGCCAATGTGAGTATAAAGCAAAGATACTGCCTTAATCAGAAAACTAGGCTGGATGAGGCAAGATCCTGCTCATCCTTGAGCAATGCAAGTACACTGAAGTACTCTGGGGATGTCTCTGACAAAACAGTCCCAGACAAATATGGCCACTGGCTTTCCTGGGAGCCACTGGGGAGATACCCTGTGCAGGCAAGGCCCATCAAACAGATGCAGTGCTACTGGAAAAGTCCCACTGCTCCTGCATTCTGACGGAGGAGGGGATACATGCCTTCTGTCTGCAGTGCTCAACAAGGGCAATGAATGACTTGAATGGTGATGTTCTGAGTATATTTGAATTGATCAGTATCAGTAGTATACTTTAAACAACACAACACCTCATTTATCTTCTGCTGAACACAAAGTTGAAAGTACTACGACAAGTCTCAGCACTGCTGGAGGCGCCACACAGACATGCTACCAATAATGTGGAACAATAGTCAGGGGTGGACAAATAACAAACAATCCAGTGATTAGGACCAATGGCAGTAGGGGAGTTAGTCTCAGAACAAATGATCCAGTGATTAGGACCAATGGCAGTAGGGGAGTTAGTCTCAGAACAAATGATCCAGTGATTAGGACCAATGGCAGTAATGGTAACCATCTTACTACCATTGGTCCTAATCACTGGATCATCTTAGAACAAAAGATCTCATGTTTAGGACCAATGGCAGTATCACAACAAATGATGTGGTGCTTAGGGCCAGGACAAAGTCAGTGGTTTTGTATCAGACAAATGCTCTACTGCTCTACTGGAGCAACGGCACTCAGGCAGTAGTCTCAGAAGGATGGAATTTCTATATTATTGACATATAACCCAGAGAAGCTGAACAATCTGCATATGTAGCCCAAATATTCAATCAGCAATCAGAGAAATGAGCTAATCTTGAAAGCTAGTCATATCTCACTATATGATCCATATTTTGATATGCAATAAAGACCTCATACACAGCTGCAAACATTCATTAAAGCCAACGTCGAAATCCCTGCTTTGTTTACTGACCGAAATGTGATTATTTTTTTGACACCACTAACTGGATACCCCTCTCTATGGTGCATTACTCAGCCCAGTACAGTGAGTATAGCAAGAATCAGCAGAGCTAACAAAAACCACTATCAAGACTGAGCAACACAGTGTCTTTGGAGCTAAATAGTAGAGTAATGTTACAAGTATTTTACACAAATGAACTGAGGTCACTCAGTGTTATGCAGTTCACAGGAATGTTAACCTGTCTGGTTCAATAGAGTAACAGAGTTTCAGTTTCTGGTATGATGAGCCGGCAGTAGCCAAGATAACAGCACTACCTTCCCTATTACACAGATCTGAGCATCAACTACATGATTCTGAAGCTGTTATTTAAGGGTAAATACTATATAATGTTAATTTAATGCATCATTTGAAAACAAAAATCAACCAGCAATTATTACGATTGTTATGTGTGATTGATTAGAAATAAAATTTTGCAATGCAATTAAACAAATTTTCCTTCCATAAAGAAACAGGTTTTGATAAAGATGTCTGAGTGTAAAGAACTTTCCATCAAGTGTAAGTGCAGTAGACCTTTAAAAGGTTCTTTAAACTTACACATCTCTTTTATAGCGTAGCTCTTAATGGAACCAAGTGTTTCTTCTATGGAATCTCTCATAGAACCGTTTGAAACACCTTTTAGTTTTAAGAGTGTACAGTCCTGTTAGCGTTTCATAAAAACGAAACTTGCATTGTCTTGTGAGAATTACCTCCAGTGTGGATGTACAGTGTATGTGCTTATGTGAGAGCATGTGGATTGGATAACACTATCAAATGGGTGTGAGGACAGCTGAATCTCCCACGTGGGTGGCAGGGGGAGCTGTCCGAGTGGCCAGTAGACTGTACATGAATATTACTGGCACTACCAAAGATAGATGTCATATTTAGTGATACAAATGTTAAGGGTTTCACAATACTGTCCATAAGCAAATTATAAAACACTTGGTACAATAAGCTCGTGTAAAATGATCAGAAAATCAATAACATCAGCACAACTGTTGCCAAAAACATCTAAGCTGAAAACCCAGCTGTGCTGACACATTTGTGTGGAAATGTTATGGACAAATTGAATCAAATACATTCAGTATATTCAATATATTCACTTTGTTTCAACGCACAAACCAGCAGGGTGGGCAAACATCTCAGTAATGCAGTCCACCTCCTCCCACATCTACATAGATGCTAATCACAAACATTGAAATCTTCCCAGATACCATACCCATGTTTAGCCCAACTGGGAACCAGAACGATTTGTCAATGGGTACCTGATGGGACCAGGGGAGGTTAAATATGGGCCCCATCTGGGTTGTACACTGAACATGGGGCCTAGAAGTGATCCTGAAATGATGGGGCCCATTTGGGAAACCCAACTGTGTCCCAGTAACAACACATATTCAAGTCCACTCAGAATCTATGCCCACTTCTTTATCTTTATCTTTAAAAACTACTATACGTTTCACAAAAGCTTCACAAAAATGTAAAGGTTTAAGAAACATTAGTCAATTTTCCCTCCCTTTTCTTACTACCTCAAAACTCTCATATGTAGAACCTAAAAAACAGCACCTTGTCTGCATGACTGACCTACAGTCAGCCTGTACGACACTTCCCAACAGATATTACTCCACCCCATCTCAGCTATAACATGAATGAAGCCATTAAGGAGTTGAATGGAGTAGATAAATCATTATCTCTTAGACAGCTGAGTAAAGTTAAGTTTTGGATTAGAGAAATATATATATATATATATAATGCTCCTTTACTTGAGTTAACAATATTTATCGACTAACACAGGTCACTACATAGAACCTTGTTAAAAAATAAATAAATAAAAAATCACACTGAATATGTGACTGTTCTCACAACAGCAAATAATAGTGAAATAAATTCTGAGTGATGACTTTTGTTTGTAATTTTACTATCAAGAAGCAAGCATGGGATGTACTTGTCATCAGCCAGTCCAAGTTCTCCAGTTTTGTCCACTTGGGAGTAGCACCTAATTCCCTTCATTTCATTAACCAATCGATTAGAGTAAATTAGGAATTCCTTAGGAATTCCTTGGAATTCATTCCAATTCATGTGCAATGCAAGAAAGAGGAATTGAACAATACCCTGAAGTGGCCGATATTTGGACCAACCAATGATAGAGGACCTGCCGCAGCACTGCATATCAGACCAACACTACCACAGTCCTCAGAAAAGGGAGTTTGATGCCCACTCTGGCCAAAAGCCATTCTCTGTAAAACATTTTTTTATGTTCAGATCACAATTAGATGATATGTCTCATATGAGAAATGCTTTGTGTTCCATTATTGTTCTTTTCACCTCCTTAACTGCTAGAGGTCATTGCAGAATTTCAAATGCTCCTTTAAGATGTGCCCAAGCTCTCCCTTAATGGCTTGGTGTGAAATGCTGAGTTCTAGACATCTGTATCGAGTCCGAGTTGTTGAAAGTGGTGGTGACAGGAACCAGATCTCTAAAAGCTCAGACACAGTTGTTTAATGAAAAAGTCACTGAAATTGAATACATTTCCTGATGTCTGAGATAGTTCTGAGAAGGGCCGGTCATTTTACATCAATTCACAGTGCAAAGCCACATGCAGGCCACTGGGAGGTAAAACAGTTCCCAAATAAGCATTGATTCATTCCTTCTCATCTGATACACCTGCCCAGCATTATCATGGCCACTTAGACCATCTACCCCAGTGTGCTGCTTTATGTTCTTTTGTTTCATTCTGTTGTAGTGGGGAAAAGGGGAGCATGTTGGGCAGCAACATTCCCAAATGCACCTGATACATCCTGCTATACGCAGCAGTTCAGACTAGAAATGCCAACTATATTCAACCCCACTATTAACCTGTGGTTGGGTTTCGGAAATAAGACGTATGTGTCCTGAAACGGCCTCTCAAAGCCAAGGCGTCTTGGGTTACATTCTGGATGACGGGCCTGGCTTTGGGAAATCAAAGAGCTCTGGAGATACATCACTGTCAGTATCTGCACCCATGGAGTCAGTACAGTAAATACAGTGCATGTGGCAGATACAGTACAGAGCAATGCACCACACAGTGCAGGCTAAGAGCTCGATCCTGGACTGCACCTACTGGACCCTGGATTCTATTAGAGCATGCAGTCCAAACCAGGGCCTGTGGACATTGTGGTTCTCAACGTTTGGGTCCCTTAACATAGGAGGGACAGTGCGCATCCCTCATTTAAGGGGGCTTCAGTGCACAAGGCACTGCCTCGGTGGAACAAAGGCGAGGGAATAGCTGTGTAACGCGTTACACACGGAGCGCGCGATTATGCAACGTTATTGATGCTTTCAGAGCGAACGAGCCCCTTTAGAACAGGGAGGGCAAACACCTGCAGCGAACCCAGCCACAGCCTGGCCATGCAAAAGCCCTCCCCAGGCTTCCTCTGGTCTTCATCAAACAGAACAGGTAACAGTCCGGCCTCCATTCTTCACTGCACGCTCTGTGCATCCTCCAGCTCGCGCGGAGTCGGGATGCTGAGGCTGCTCGCGCGGAGGAGAGACACGCAGCCCTGGATCATTATTCAGATCCACGCACAGCCACGCCTGTGCCACGCAGTGCAGTGTGCACTGAGCTCACGAGTGTCACCGTTACACTCCTGCACCACTGCTGCTCCACGCATGTCAGCGCGCGAGCCTGCACGAGCTCCGCGCTCCGCAGTACGGAGGGCCCTCCGGAGGAAGCGAACGGGAGGTCACGTGCTCAGCGGCAGCGTTAAAACGTTACCTTGATGGCGTAACTCTTCTCCCCGCTACTCGCGCAACGTTACTCTCCGTGCACTCGGGTCCCACGGCACGCGCAGGCCGGCCCCCCCCGGTCCTTCCAGCACGGGCGCGCGGCGGAGCTGCAGTTCTCGCGCAGCTGCCCGCGCCACGAACATGAGCGCCGCGCGCCACACCAGCCCGCACGAGACCGGGGAAGCCACGCCCCCTCACCCCCCCCCCCCCCAACCTCCCGCTTCCAGTCAGCCCAGTAAACTAAGGCGGCCCTTTGTTCTTCCACCATAAGTTTTCCCCGAAATACTCAGTCAAGCGATAAGAAACTCTGCCCAGCTGTTCTGTGTGTCTGAAAAACACAGAACATTTCCCATAATTCCACTAGAAAAGAACCTCAGACTGAGCTGCATCTGCTACAGCGGGGGTTCTCAACCTGTGGGCCCTTTCTCAGAGGGCATACATTTGTCCCCCACCATTAACACTGAACAGTTTGAGTAAAAATCCACTGTTAGCTAGAAACGAAATATTGGCAAACACTCAGTTTGAGCAAGAACATGTTTGTGAGGGACATTAGGGACATGTTTTCATGAAGACCTGCCGTTTTGAAGCTGCTTTTCAAGTCATCGTTCTCAGGTTTTCAGTGCCGGCACTCCAGAAATAAACAAACCATCTTACATAGAGAGTTTACTTTTGTTGTCTTTCTTTTGGGTCGTTGAGGTGGGCTCCTGTGCTAATGGATCCCTCTAACAGTGATTCCCACATTTTCTGTGGGAAAAACTATTGTAAAACAGTGTTTCAGCCTATTGTATGTATATATATATATATATATATATATATATATATATATATATATATATATATATATATATATATATATATATATATGTGTGTGTGTGTGTGTGTGTGTGTGTGTGTGTGTGTGTGTGTGTTTTTTTTAGACAAATATTGCAATTCAGGCTCCAAATTGGTGAGCTGGACCAAATCCTTCCATTCTATCTTTTAGGTCACATGTTTCACCCCCCTGATCATTATAACTTCAGTGTGAAAGGGTGAGGCTACGCATTAAAGGTATCAATCGCAATCATCACGATCATCCCAGAAATTCAATATCAGCGCATCCCTACCATAAGTGTAACTGTCTCCGGTGGCCTAAGAATTTGCACAGTACTGTAGATTATTTTATTGAATCTAGATTGTTTGGTTGTAAATGGGTCCAGGACTTGTAGCCTTGCCCCAGGACAGGGAGCTGAGGGTTTCTGTACCTGTATCAAAGGCAGCGGTTTGGTAGCGCACACTTGGGCTGAACGGACCGGGTCCAGCCCTATTGTGGGCACGAATGCTCACAACATACTCTCGGCCTGGGTTCAGCCCGTGGATGGTGTAGCTGGAATCCTGAGACAGGAGCATGATTTGACGTGGGTCCTGGGAATTTTCAGTCTCTCCATATGCGACCGTGTATCCAGTGATTATGTTATGTCTTCCGAGATCTGGAGGCAGCCATGAGAACTGCAATGAGCAGCAGGTGGCGTTGGCACTCTCTGAGAGCAGCGGGAATCCAATCGGGGGGTACTCAGGCACAAACAACTCCTGCAGGACCTCTGGGCTGTACCCAGAGCGCCCTCTAGCAGACAGGAGAAAGAAGTAGGTGGATCCGGGCAGCAGGTCAGTCACATTGTACTGACGCTCCCGAGGCTTAAGGTCAATGGAGAAGGAGGGTGTGCTGTTCTTCAGGCCGTAGGTTAAACGGAAGCCTAAAATGTTTGATGGAGGTCCGGACCTATTTTGGAGCCTCCAGGACACCATGGCGGACGTCTCCTCTATTAGCTGGACAGACAGGGACGGAGGGTCAGGGACTGAAAAAGAGAAACAGAAAGAAGGAGAAAGAGTGAGAGCACTGGAACAACATCATATACAATATATCAGTCATGGTCAGAAACTGAACCATGAAACTAGCCAAAACTAGTAGAGCTCAAATTAAATGGTGCTTTTCTGGGATTGTTGTGTAACCAACTGTTATACAGTCCACATATATTAAACAGGCCTTAGATCAGGTCATTTGTTTTGTCCATCTGCAACCACCTTTGAAGTGTGTTTGGGGTCACTAGCCTGATGTAACACCCAATGTTGTCCAAAATCCAACAAACTAGCCGAGGTTGTCCTCCTTTGCTATCCCATCCACTATGTTTATTGTACCAGTTCCACTGGCAGCAACACAGCCCCAGATCATGATGCTCCCACCACCATGCTTAACAGCTGGTATAGTGTTCTTGGGGTCAAATACATCTCTAGCTGGTTTTGAGCTGCCTTATAACACATTTTGACCCCATTTACACCTTCTTCCATTTTGAACATCAGGATTATACATTGATAAGGCTAAGTCACATAAAATGGAGAGCTAAAACTCCTCCCAGTAAAACCCAAGCGCCTCCCACAACAACTCAAACTCCTCCCCATGTTGTACAAAAGAGTCACTTTCAGTCAGCATGGTCTGCTGAAGCTTTTGCCTTCCACAACTGCAAGAAATGCATAACGGCATGTAAAATTATGAATTTCGAGGCAGCAGCTATCTTTAGCACAGCTCAGGAAGAGGC